>JABUQX010038918.1:0-17500 GCA_015478945.1 Trachelipus rathkii
ACAGATAATATACATTAAATAAAATAATTACAATGCTCTAAGAAACAATATGCAGCTTGATATAAAATAATATAAATCGAAAAAAAAATAATGAAATTAAAAATATATAAATGAAATTAAGTAATATGAATATAATAAAATAATTATAATAATTAATATAATATAATAATAATAATTAAATATTATCTTTAGAAAAAATTACAATGTTAATATCTTTCGAAGAAATTATACACAAATTAGTTATAGATAAGAAATAATACATAATGAAAAAATACGATATGTTATAATAATTAATTAAATATAATTATAATAATATATAATAAGAGATAGGTAAATAAAAAATTACTTGAAAATGAACATGAAATAGATATGTATGTAAAAGATTCTTACTTATTTTTATCTTCATTTTATTTCTATATATTGTAAGTGAAATTTTTTCATAAAACTAACTTATTTAATATAGTTTTTTAAATTAATTCCTACAAAAAAGATAATATCGAATATAAATATATGATATAATAGAAATTAATAATAAAGATAATAATATATAAAATATATAATTTAAATATATAATATTTATATATTATTTTATCTTTGAAACAAGAGTCTTAATAAATTAATCAGATTAAAAGTAATTAGAGATGTATACTAGTAATTAATGTAATAAGATAATAAATATATATATTTTAATCATATTTTATACATATAAGAAGAATAATATGTTTTTTGAAGTATGCTCACAATATAGTTGGTAAAAGGCGTTAATAAGTAGAGGAAAGTTATTAGGGTTTCGAATGAATAATATAATAATAATAATTAAAAAATCCAATATAATATTTTGTTATATATCTTCAACTTTGAGATCTAACAAAATAAATAGATTTACTCTTAAATCACAATAAATGTTTAAATAATTTTATGATTTCTAATTAATTTATATATTAGTTGACATAACTATAATTGTTACCATTTATTATTAATATTTTGGAGTATGTTTATTTTAGTATTAAGTGATGGGATTAATATGCATCATTTATCTAAAAGATTTTCTTTAAATATTTATAAGTAATAACTATTATAATAAAAAGGTTTATTAAGAATAATTCTAAGCTGTGAACATCAATTATTACTATTAATATTACTACTAATATATATAAGACTCATAATATCTTATAAAGTAATTCTAGCAGATAATTGATTCCAACGTTTAATTAAATTATATACTAAGTATATATATATAAACTATATATATATATATATATAAAATAATCACCGAATAAAAATATAAAATTAGATTATATTCTATAATATTTGATATATATTATTAATATTATAAATATAATTTATATATATTATTAATATATAATATGTTACTTAATTATATAAATAAATATATATTAATTATAATATATATATATATATATATATTATAAATATATATATTAATAATATAATACTATGAATATATAACTAATAATATAAGTATATAATATATATATATAATATATATATATATATATAATAATATATAATATATTTATATATTATATATATTAATATACTATATATATATTATTATATATATAATATATTATTATTATATATATATACTATATATATATATATATATATATATAATTATATTATATATTTAAATATATATATAATTATAATATATATATTAAGTATAGATATAAATATGTAATATATATATTATATTATTATATTATATATTATAATATATATAGTATATATATTATATATAAACAAAAACAGATTCAAATCTGACGCTAAATACATTAATATAATATATATTAATAAATAGTTAATTAATATGATTTATATATAATATGATATATATATATAGTATATATATATATAATATATATATATATATATAGTATATATATATAATATATAAATATCAAAGATAGGACGTGTATATATTAAGTGAGGTAGAGTACGGGAGGTATCATCCTACCCAATATTATTATTATAGGTTTTAAAATAATTGAGAAATTAATATATATAATAAGTATATTATACTAAATTATTTAAAAATTGTAAACAATAAAAATTTAAAAAATAAAAAGAGCATTTCTGCATATTCAATAATTAAAAGAAAAACAACCACGTAATTAATAATAATATCATAAAAAATTAATATATAAAATTTGAATTTACAGTTTATAAATTA
This sequence comes from Trachelipus rathkii, assembly GCA_015478945.1. Lineage (NCBI taxonomy): Eukaryota > Metazoa > Arthropoda > Malacostraca > Isopoda > Trachelipodidae > Trachelipus > Trachelipus rathkii. The sequence continues at coordinate 2,198 of JABUQX010038918.1, forward strand.
CAGTCGCTCCTACTACTGAACTTATAGAAGTAAAAATTCATTTATGCATCACGAGGGCGGACAGATATAGACGTCATTTTTCTACATAAACTTTTAAATAACTTGAAGCGAGATAGTTAATGTCACCACGCTAATAGTATTATACGTAAAAATATAGTGAAACTTATCTATTATTTTATTCACACGTTAATTGTTCGCTAAATGTATGTGGCATTGTGGTTAGATTTAGTTTTTCGAAATTTATGGTATCGGAATGTTACTGATAGTAACTCACTTTAAACCTTCAAAAAAGTTTGATAATATAACACTTATATTTAAGTGGAATTTAGCATTGAGTAGAGAGAGAATGAGAGAGTAAGAGAAAAGATAGAAGAAAGGAGAGAAATGATAGGAGAGAAGAAGTAGGTAGAGAGAGAATGTTATAGTTAGAGAGAAAAAGAGAGAGAAGAGCGACGATATGATATGATATAAGAAAACATATATCATATAGAAATACGTATCTCTCTTATATAAAATACATAGATGAGGACTAGAGAAAATAATAACTCTCAGCTCTGAATGTCGATTTAAAAATGAATTCCTTCCTATTATAAATTAGTAGTAATTTGAGTATAATATCTAATAAAGATACTTCCTCAATTACAACAATTATATACATCATACTTAATAGCTAATATATACATTAATATTCAATTTAAAAATTTGTCAATGGGGGGTTATGTTTTGTTTTTTAGTTAAATAATAATAATAATATTTCAGTCAATCAAAATAATCAAGACAGAAGCAAGTTTAAACTATGAACAGAATAATAGATCTTGCACCAAACTTTGCTAGCACTTTATTATGAGAATATTTAACATTCCTTTGGAATGCCGCTGTATAAGTAATTAGTTTAGAATAATCAATTTAACGGCCTCTGTAGATTAGAAAGACAAATTTAATACTAAATCGAGTTTTCAAAACCCATACTCTCAATAAAAATTAAAATCAACTCATTACTACTAATGATATTGTAACCAATATAAAAATAACTGAGAGCCTATCCACAATTCTTTCAAAAGTCATCTAGCTGATTCTTCAAACCAGATCATTCGCTAAATCACGATTACATCTATAGTAGATACATCAATATTTGTTCTGTTGAAGTATATAGTAAAAAATTCTTTGTGTGAATGATAATAGATAACGTTAATTTCACTTACTTTTTTTATATGTATCTTTTTATTCTTTTATTTGTTTTTTATCTATTTATGTCTTCATCACATTCTCTATTATTTACCATTATACTTCTCTATTATTCCTTCTTTATCTATTTTCTTAATTCCTTTCTTCACTATATTTCTCTTTTCATTCTTTCTCTTTTCATCTATTTCTTCTTATTCTTTATTTTCCTAGAATTTTTTAATTCCGGAACTATTTCTTTTTCTCGTCTTCATACATATCTATCTTTACTATACTATACTATACTTTAAAAAGTATATTACTATCTAAATTATGATACTTAATAATTATATGCGTTATTATATATATAATTATCACTATATTCCTTGCTTCTTCCTTCTATCTTCACTTTTTCTCATATGACTTCTCATATCTATGATTGTTTCTTATGTTCTGAAATATGATCTATTACTTCACTATTCTTTTCCTTCATTGATCTTTTCAACATTTACTTATTTATAGTACTTTTGTGTGATACCAATACTATATTACTATATATATATAATATATACATTTACTTCTATTAATACTATATAACCTTCTCTATCTTCTTTATATCTGTATTCTTATAATTATCTTCTTACTTCTATAATATTATTACCTTACTTAACACTTTACTTTCTATTATTACGTATCTTATTATCGTCTACTTACTCTACTTAATATACAGAGGCGACTCTCTGCACTCGTGCGACTCGTTGCTCAGCACGAGTTAACATTATTAGAAACGATCTATTGCAAATTTCGTGATGTTACGCTTAAAATTCTCCTTATTTTTGTGCGAAAAAAGTTGGTCCAACATAAATGAAATTATATGCTATAAATTAAATGAAAGGTAAGAAAAACCACTATTAAATAACGCTTTAACCTATTAAAAATGGCCGGCAGTTCATGCCCATATCGGATGGCGGAGACGGCTTCTATACATGTTTAATGCATGTTTTAAATATTAAGTAATTCTGAATCGAATAAAGAAAAGTAGAAAAAAAACAATTAGAGTGAAAAACTTATTAATAATTAATAATTATATAGTATATCTATTATATATATATATAATAATATAATATATAGTATTACTATATATACATTATATATTATATTAAATAATATATTATATATCTTTATATATATATACTATATATATACTACTACTATTATATCTTTATACCCTATTGCTATTACATATGCTAGTGAATATAGTATATAATATACTAGTATATATATAATATAATAAATTATATATTTATTTTAATATATATTATATATTTATTGCTTATATTATACTATAATTATATATATATATTTATCTATATTATATATTATATCATATATATATATATCATAATATATACACTATATATATATATTTATATCTAGATATATATATATCATCTCTACTTATATATATATATAATAATATATATATGATATATATAATATATAATAAATTATAATATATTATATATATATCATTAGCTATATATTATTATTATCCCTTCTATTATTCATGCTTATTATCACGAGTTATGATTCCTACTTCTATTATTTACTTTATTTCCTTTTTCTCTTATTCCTGATAGTCCATATTTCCTTTCCTTTATATTCCTTATTTCATTATTTCCAAAATTCTTTTTTACATGATCATTATTGCTTCCTTTTCTCCATCTTATTCCCTTTTTCTCTATTTTATTCCCATAGAATTCTTATTATTCATATATTTACTGTTATTATTATTAATATCTATATATTTTATATATTTACTTACTATTATTTATTTCTCATTTTATTAATATTAAATATTTTGTTATATTATATCTATTATTCTTATATATCTTAGTATTATTTATCTATTATGTTATATATAGTAGTATATTTATTATACATTTTTTACTATATAGTTTTCACTTATTAATCATTATAATATTGTTCACATATATTTATTATTTTTATTTTTATTTTTATTTTGTTATTATATATCATTATTTTTATAAAATTTATATTATTATTTATTTATTATTTATATATTTTTATTTTTACTTATATTTATTAATTATTATTATATTTATATTTTTATTATATTATTTTAATATTATAACATTAATTTATTATTTTTTATATTAAATACAAACATTATTAATTTATATTCATAAACACCTACTTTATTGCTTTCGTAATATTATTTATATTATATATTTATTATATTATTTTTATTTTATTTTTACTAATTATTATATTATATTTCATTTTAATATATATAAGTAATTATCCTATATTATTTGTTATAATATATTTTTTTTTATTATTAGTTTAATTTTTATTTTAAGATTATCTGTTATTAATTATTTATTATATTATATATATATTTAATATATTATTATTATAGTTAATGTTTATCTTATATAATCATTTTACGGGCTTATACTATGGTTAATTTCCTGCCTAATTCATTCGTTGTATCGTTCTGTTAAAGAGCTATTATACTAATAGTGACTACTATACATATATTTCTTTTACATTGAGCTGTCCATGTTCAATTCTATATTGGTTTCTCTACTTCTCAATAACCATTACTTCCCCTCAGTGTTGGAGAACTAGCACGCCATGTCCAATTCCTGTTCGATAAAAAGAATCCACTCTGTTCCCTTCGTTCTATCGTTCTTTCTATCGCTCTCACACTATTTCTGAAGTCTAGATCTTTGAAACCCTATTCTCAACTCTCATTTCTTAGATCATGTGGAGTCGTCTATTTACTTCTTTGATCGCCTACTTACGTTTTGTTCGCGGCGTATCGAGGTCTACTTGGCGATATTACTTGCTCTATCTAATCTGTATTTATGGTCTCTCGCTCTCAGGAACTATCGGGGAGACTTGTGTGAGTGGCGTCTTTTGGTTACATCCATTCTCTAATGCATATTTATCGTGGCAATGGCATGCGTGCAAGCTTTTTTCTTGCTTCTCCAACTCCCTTCCTTTTGTTCGCTCTTTCTTTTCTGCTATACATTTCTACGTATTTCTTTCTAAATGCTTCACTTAGCTTGCCTTGTTGTTGATTATTCAGGTGAGCGACTTCTTCTATTATTTTCTTCTCAACTATGGTGTTTGTGCCTCAGGGTGTCTGTCTTATTTCTCTCACTTTATTTTCTCTACTGTTCTTTTAAACATATTTCACCTGCACATCTATACTCTAGCCACTTCGTTGCCGTGATCCGTACCTCTTTTCATCTCTTCACTTCTATTTCAATCTCTTTCTCTCTTTTACTTCTAGAATTTCCTTCCGTCTTAATCTTTTCCATCTAACTCTCTGCTGACCTCTGGTCAAAAACATCGCGTCTTTACCTATCTACTTAACTTAATCTATATCTTCTTTAAATACACTAACTTCTACAAATCCTCCTTTCCTCCACACACTTTCTAGCTTTCCTATCTCTTTCGATTCGTTCCTCGCTCTCTGTTGACAATTAAACCTTCCTTCTGGCTAACATAATACAAACAATAATGTGAGAGGTCAAATTGCTATACAGCTGGTTGCTAGTAGCGGGCCTCAAAAGAAACTTGGATTCTGTTTAGGGCTGCAAGACTTCTCTTCTTCCAGTTGCTATCCAGCAATACTTTAGGGCTCATTCGCCTTGTATGGTAGCTACTGTGTCTCTCATATCTGGAGGGCCTCTTGGTTTCATTCCGGCCTTTCGAAAGGGTCTGAGTCAAAAAGGCCAATAAGGCTTTATATCGTTTCTGTCATCTTTCCAGTTCTCTTTTTTGACCTTCTTATTCTTTGTCGGCGCGATGTTGTGCTTTTATTCTTCTCTTTCATATGTAATCGTTAGCGCGTGTCTAGTTCTCGTAGGGATGTATCACTTTGCGTACCTACCTACCTTTTACGACGCCCTCGTAGCACAAGGCGGTGTGCGTGTCGCGCGCATGATTTTGCTCTGTATAATTTGGTTAACTTCGGCTTGTTCACTGCCGGTTTCTGTCCTTCTCCTGCCACCTTTTCTTTTTCTTTTTCTTTTTCTCTTGTTCTTGGAATTCTCCTTTCATTCTCTCTCTGTTCCTGCTCTTTTATGTTTCACTATCTCTCCCACTTTTAAAGCCTGGTCTGTGTCTCATTTGACGTTCTTCTGTCTTCTGCGTAAGTTCTGATTCGTCTTAGGGTTATGAACTTTACGCTTATCTAAACTAATCCCTTCTTCTTCTTTCTCCTCCTTTGAATACGGTGCTCTGCGATGTTGGTGAAACACTTTAAAGTATTATACAATTATATTACTATTTACTTTGACTTAACTTATGCTCTATTATCTTATTCACTTTACTTATTATAATCATTTATTATACTTATCTATTCATATCTATATTCCAAATATATATATTTTATCACAATTCTTCTTTATATATATACTACTTCTATCTTTATATATACTTGTAATAAAGTGCGTACGTGTTTGTAGCTAAAAATGTTAGTAACCTTATTTTTTCCTAATTGACATGTGCTATTTTTATGTATTTTTAACTACCTAGGTCAAAATCTATAACATTTTACGAATTTTCCTGGTTGAATTTTTACTATTTATTGAGTTGTTCAATTAACTTTCATATGGAGTAGGTTTGACTTTTTTTAGTAGTTTTAATATTTTCTTCCGAAAGTGTTAACATTCGTACCTTCAATAGTGGTAAAAATCTTACTCTACATAACACATTTACAAACATACACTCGATTATCGTAGGTACATATAATCAAACCCCGATTTAATCATAGGCGTAGACTACTCTAATTGTGTACAATTACTTATTTTTGTATGTTTTTTTGACTACCAGTGAAATAATTTTTACTGTTCCATTATTTTTGCTCGGTTAAACTTTTAGATGGGGATAGTTTTTTTCATTCTTTTATCACTTCTATCAATTTCGTACGTCATCCCATCTGATACAACTTTGTTAACTACATAGTAGCCCTCAAATAGCTCTCCTAACTTTTTTCAATTGTCCTATCTACAGTTATTATTTTTCTCATTATTTTTACTCCCACTGCGTAAGGTAGCTAAATCGGGTGACCTTCTCTCCACTTCTCTTGTTTTTCTCTTAAGATTGGTAACATCACCGCTCTTTCGTAAGGGATTCCCTGTATCTTCTTTTCTTCGGCCTTCGACACTCCTTACGTGCCCTTCCCTTACATGTATCATCAAATTTACTTCTTACTGGTATTTGTCCTATTTTTTAGGGACAGCATCCTCATAAAGGGATACCCTATGGGAGGTAACAACGTCTTGCCTCACACTATATATATTATTAATACTGTTTCCTCTACCAAATTGTATCTATATTTATATATATATTTTATTATTATTATATTCATTATTATTATTTTCTACTTTACTATATATTATATATATAAATGTACTAATTTATAATTAAATATTGTATATTATTATCTATCTACCTATTTATCTTATATAATATTATACTAGTATATCTTCTATATATATATTATATATACTATATATTTTATATATTATATATATATATATATATATATATTATATTATTACTTCTTTACAATCTAGCTGATATATAAAATTTTAATTTTTATATTCGTGCAACTTATTCATATCCGCCATGGTCTTATTGGTTAGATAATATGCCATTTGCACAGCTAAAGAGGTGAGCCTGTGTTCGATATCCTCTCTCACTCCAAGAGTCTGCGTGTGATTGATTCAATATCGGATTCAATTATACACTGTGTGTTTAATGATCGCGATTGTGACGTAATTAACTTTATAGGATTGAAGTAAAATTTCAAGTTGCATCGATGATGGGGCTCAATGCTGAAATAGTTTACAATCACGCATGACAAACTATCACAATGTAGTTAAATATTCGCGTTCAAATCAGTAGTAAAATATTTACACTTTCTCTTTCTACTATTAGTGTTAAAGAGAAAGTATCTTAAAATTCTAAGCGCTATTTATTATCAACTGAATAAAAGTCATTTACTACTAAAATTACTATAAAGTCGCTTTCTACTAAAAATAATCCAATTACAATTTTTTTAAGTTAATAACGTCAATCCGTTAACGTTAACTTTCTTCACGATGTTTCTACTAAAAATTAATCCAATTACATAATGTTTTAAAATACTAACGTTTACAATCCGTATATATATTATCTTCTTTTATCTTATTTTTCTATAGCCATAATTTCAAAAGGTGTTGCTATTCTACAATACTTCTATATAAATATCTTACTTATACTTTCTTCTTAGTCTTACTACTATCTCGATTTTAATTACATTATTTTTAGTACGAGCTTAAATTTGACTTTTGTTATACATATTATTAAATTCCTTATCAGAAACGGGAAGAATAGGGTTTGAAAACCTTTGCAATCTGCCTTGAGGGAGCTCGTTCGCTTGAAAGCTGTAACTGAATTAAACTTTTTTTGTTCAGAGGTATGGTTTCCTAGTGCGATAAGCGCGTCCGAGTATTTCGTTCCTCAGTCGCAACACTTCTTCTCTTTCTGCGTTGGTTCGTGACTCCTCAATAGAGGCAATTTTTTTCATTCTTTCGAGGAGCTTTCTTTTTTTCTATAGCCAAATTAAGGTGCTGCTTTCCACAATCTTCGGTAATAAATCTTTACATGAACGAAGGAAGAACAGCGGTGACATACCGTTGAGTATCGCCTCGAAGGGACTTCGGCTTCGTCTTACAAGCTGTCTCCTATTGCACTTTTATAACTTTTCTGGTTACTGAGTGGTCCCAGTGTCGCGGTAGACGCGTTCCGAGTATGTCGTTTCCCAGTTCCGTAATCATGCTGGTCTCATATCTCTTAAGAGTAAACTTTTCTTATTCTCCCCACAATTAGTTCTTCTTTATTTATTCTCAATATCTTTATTAGTTTTTTTTTTGTATTTAGCATTTTATTAAATCTTCAGACTATGAAGCAACGGTTAATAACCTTGTTGATCGTCGCCATGAGTGGACTCCGGCTCGTTTTTGGATAAGCTGTTCCTTGAATTTCTTATATTTTCTGGGTAGAGTTCTGGCTCATCGGCTTGATGCGCGCCGAGTATATGTCGTTTGCATCCAACATGCGTGGTTCGACCTCCAGAGGAGGCATATTTTCTTTATCTTCATACGAATATGATTTCTTATTTATAGATATCTATATATTTATTCGCATATTTCCTTTTAGTATCTTACTTTATAAATAATCAGTAACTGTATATAATATATATTATATATTCCAAAATATTCGATTCCAATATATATATATATAGACCAAAATAAAAAAATTTTTAATAAAATTATCATTAAGACATTTAAAAAATACATCAATAAACAATGTATTAATAAAAAATTAACACAGGTTTATGTTGGCATTTTTTTACCTTTTATGCTGATTATTTTTATAAATTGTTTAATATGTATTTTTATTAGGTAAATTTTTTATCTTTTATGTATATTACTCGGGAATGATTACTTGAGGTTTTCAAAAAATTGTAAGAAATGCATTTATTAATATTATATATTATATATATATACGTATATCATATAATAATATATATAATAATATATAATATTATTTTAATATATATATATATATTTTTTTACACTATTATACTATTATTATATGTATTTATCTATATAGTATATATATATATATATATCTATAATATATATATATTTATATTATCTATATATTCACTTATATTATATATTATAATCTTACTATAGCTTCGTACTATTTATGTTATATATTAATATTACTTATATAGGTAGGTATGGCGTAAGTAGTTCGCGCATACTCTCAATGATGGAAATTATCCTCCCATATGATCTTATTAATAGTACTAATAAGGTTCCTCACATGCTTCCCTGGCTCAAATGGTTCGGCCTTTTCGTTCTGGTTTTTCACATTACGCTCATTCCTCGAGACTACACACCTTCAGAATCTGACCTATTTATCCATTTTATATACACATTTATATTATTCCATCACATCGCCCTCTCTACATAAGACATTTTTACTAGACTTAAACAATCGCTATTTGCATCCTATGTGGTGGGATAAAGATTTTTCACATGCAGTATTATCCTGCGTGTCGTCGAAGGCACTAAAGGACGGTGGTAGTTGGTGTAGCTTCCAAACTACCTACTTATTTTTACCACAGGATGTAATAGCATTAATATCGGAGTAAAGTCGTGAATCGCCGTAAGCGTCCTTATCTTTCGGCAAAATGTATGAATCGTTATTATTAATGTACATGGAATGTCGGGGAAATAAAATGTCGAGGAGAAGAGGATAAAGAATAGATGGTGGAAGGTGTTTTAGAAAGGAAAATTTGATTTATATCTCGCTTATGAACCTTGTGAAACAGAGATGCAAAAGGAACGGGAAATAAGTAGTTGTGTGTGAAATGTTATTTGGACTGATTGGAGAAGATGAGGGAGGTGAGAAGGAGTTTGCAATTCTTAATGAGTGACTTGGGTACATTAGCTAGTGGTCAGATTATTGAGTGTGTGTGTGAGAACTAGAATTCTAATGGTATAATTTAATTGGAAAAGGATCAAGTATGTGTGTTGTTGCACATTGAATGTTACTTCCAACAGAGGATATGATGAAGAAAGTGTCGTTTACTGGATAGTATTATATTCTATAATGTTTTTGTAGTGTGAGTAGAATTGATTGTGAGATGACCAAATTGTTCGATAGGTGATGCAATAATAATGGGATGGATATTTATTGGTGGTCTTGTGGAATGTCGGAGAAAAAATTAGAATTGGATACGAGAGATTTGAGATTTCTATAGGAAGTGGTATGAATGTGTAAGTGAATTATCATTCCTAAACACAAGAGTATTATAAGTTAATATAGAGTATTGGTGTAGGCTAAGAGTATGGTATCGAGTGAAAAAGTATGATTTGGATTTTGGTGTTGGTGAAAGAAGAGATATTGAAGTATGTGTTGATGTTAAATCAGTGACTGGGTTAGAAGGTGATTATCGGATCATTATGTGTTTTTTTTGTAAAATTCAAGTTAGTAGGTCTATGGACTTGTAGGAGAGGAAGGTTAATATAAGTGAAAGAAGTGTGGTAGAATACAGTTGAGAAGTTAAGGTTGTTCAAATGTATTAGGATAAGTATTAGAGCACATGCAAGAATTCAGTTTGAATGTGATACAAGGTTGAACTGAATCCAATCTGAAGCAAATAAAGGAAGTTGGATTCTTGATGCAGTGAGCTAATAAGAAGTATGGTGAAAATGTGCTAAAATGTAGCAAATAGAGTAATATAGTATACAGTGATGTGGGTAAATGAGAGGTTGAGATCTTAAAATCTATAAAACAAGCGTGGTAGTGTGCACTAAAAGCCTAATGATGAGTTAAAAAAGAAAGATATTTTTAAATTTATAGGTTAGGGAAGGAGGAAAAAAAGGAATAATATCTTAAAAGATTTCATACTGTGTAAGGACGGAAAAAAAAAGGTAAATATCAACAGTTTGAAGAGTATGAATAGGAACTACAAGGGAAAGGGAACTCTCTGGAAGTAAATAGGAAAGAATAAGTGAATAAGGATTTGTGCTTTCGGTAACCTGATGAAAAGATGTAAGGGATATGGTGAGGAACACTTTCCAAAAATCTGCAAACATTGATGTCAAAGTAAGAGGTGATAAGAATGATGCGTGGTTAATGGTGAAGAAGAATTTAATGTATTTGGGGATTGAGGTCAATATAGTTGGAGATAACAGACTTAATGTTATAGAGTGGTGAAAAGTTGGAAGTAAATACTGCAGTATAAAATACGACATTATCATGGAGAATTACTGGAAATATTGAATCTAAAGACGGAGGCAGAGTGTGATGATTTGCGATACAGAAGTTGTGTTAAACAAAATATATGTGAAGGTATATAGTTTTCGAGAGAATTGGAAGAGAGAGACACAATACGTGCTATTATAAGGGTATAATGGTGATAGAGGATAAACTGTTAGGATTATTATATAGGATATTAAGTTTATTGAGTAGTGTTTAGTACAGTTAGATAATCTTGCTTTAGTATTTTTATGTGTAGATAAAGAGTTCTTCGTAGGTGATTGAAGATCTGATTGGTGGAATGAAACAAAATGCCTATAGAAGCTTTAGGATCTTAATCGTTGCTTGAAAGCAAAATGATATTGAGATAAATGAGGGATGAGAAATAGGAAATGTTATAAAGTGTTTTAAATTTTTGTAATTGCATATTGATATAGGATTAATGGGAATCTTCATATGGCAGATTGAGTGTTTAGTGATATTGATGTTGATCGAAGAGCTTCTGATTGGAGAATCAAATATAGAGATGTTATAAACGATAAGTAAAGCGTGTGTAAAATAAATGGAGTCGAATAAGATGTATTATGATTTATAAGGAGTGAGAGGCATAGGAGAGCTGTGCTCAAATGGTTATATCAATTGAGTTATATGGATGAGGTTAGAAGAATTAGAGGATGGGGTGGTAGGGATGGTGTTAAGAATGACATGGAGAATGAAATAGCAGATTGAGGGGTGCCTATCTATTATTTATGCAGATGTATTATTGGTTATATGAGTCGTGCAGTATATTCTGAAAAAGAGTTTTGAGAGGATTGGTTTAGGGATTTGGCAATGAATTTGCCAGGGCTTATAAAAGAAGGGATTTGAAAGTAGAAAACACGTGTACTATAGAAGTAAGGACTATAATTGTGAGTGGAAGTCTTGGGTGAAGTTATAAATTAGATGTGAACACTGAACAATAATCCGAGTTATAAATATTTAAGAATATATTGGAATGATAAAAGGAGAATGGATGGTGAGAGTTTAGTAGGAAAGTTGTGAATGGTCAGATAAGTGTGGCTTAGGGCATTAAATCGTTGGTGATTTGTAAGGACTTAAGTCATTGAGGGCTCTAAGAATCTTACATGAGGTTGTTGTTACTTATGTGTTAATTAAAATTATGTAGTGAGATCATGGTAGGAATATTAAGGTTATATCTAATATGTTCAATCGTGTTTAGATATTGGATAATTATGATTTATAACTATGGTTGCAACGTTGGTAGTGTGAGAAATATTTATTAAAAAGGTAAATGAACGTAATTATGAGAGTTAGTGTAAGTGAGTGTAATGAAAGGGGTAAAGTAGCGAAAATGAAAGTACCGTTCTATGAGTTGGTCATGTTGTAAAGGAATGATTGAAGTATGGTGTTAAGAATGTAAGTAGTAGGTTTAGTGTGCTGGAGATACGATCCGGCTATGTTGAGATTTGCGGAGAAAATAGGTATGTCATGGAGGAGAGAATTATTTGAGTTTATGGTCAGAGGCGAGGAGAAAGATGCATAATAGGAGTTGAAATGGATTGGTTTTGGATAGGGATAAAGCTGATTGGTCCACCTGGGCTCAAGGAAGATTGAAACCTCTAAATTGACGAAATGCAATAGTATAGGGAGGGTCCGTCGCGGTCCTGGAAGCTCTAGGGTGGATTTTCTGACTGCGACGTATTAGATTTTCAACTAAAGTATATTAAAGATGGCGTACTAGGCTGAGGCTTAATCTTTTTCCGAGACTTTTGCGTAATATTTATTTATTCTACTACTTATGTTTTGCGGTGCCAATGTTACGCAACTTCCTCCAACTATCTTATGGGAGAGAGAAGGTTCGTGATAGATATCAAATTATTATATATATTATTAATAATATTAGTAATATATACTTATATTATATATTAGAATTTATTCATAATTATATATTGATTATATATATTGACTAATATAGTATATATATAGTATATTATATATATGACTTTCATTATAAAGTATTATTTTAAATACACATATATTATACTATGTATATATATTAGCAATTATTACAAATATATATAAAATATATATAATTATTATTAGATAGTATGTTATAAGCTATTATATTCTATTAAATTCTATATATACATCATGTTATAATTCGATATATAATATTCTAAAATATATATAATATATATATTATATATATATTATATATATATAATTATATGAATATAAATATATAATATTAAATATTTATATATATAATATAATATGTATAGATGCTAGTATATATACATTATATATAAAATATAAATTGAACTATTATAAATATAGTACAGATAGTATATTATATAATAACAGTAATACTATAGATATATAGGTTGATATTTTGATAAATAGATAGTATAATTACCAGTTACGTTTATGGTGTAGTGGGTTAAATGATACAAGCCTTGTTTTTGTGATCCATATTATTTTTGAGTTTTGGAAGATTTATTTACCAACTATAGTTATCCATTTGTGATATTTAAAATTTTGTCGAGCATTAGTCTTATTCGTATGAAAATTAAAAACATATATACAATAAGTAAAATAACACAAAAAGAAAATATGTCAAGTAAACATTGAGTGAGATTTTGACATTGTGCGATACATATTTAAATGCTGTCTTATAATGTTTGGAGTAGAGTTCCTATTAATCTATTTAATACTGAGTAGCTTCTGCTACATAATAGGGATTAAAGTTCCAAACCCAGTTCGTAAAAGGTCTGTATTTTACTCTGTCAATATACAAAAATGTAACTTTTAACAATATAAGGTATTGAATGTTAGCATATTGAGCCATAAGGTTTGAGTAATTCAGGCACCTATCTCTTATTTATAAGACAGTACTCAGTACGCTAATTTGTAATTCATGTCTTGAAACTATTTTTGTATTTAATACTTTACAAGAAATATTTAAAAAGTACCTTATAAACAAATATACAGGGTCGTGTCAGCATTGCATAAGGTATGGAGTAATCAGGTACTTTCTATTATAAGATAGTTCTCGGATATGCTATTAAATTCATGTCTAAAACTAAATTTTCATATAGGTAAACCTTACAGAACTTTACAGAAAGTAACCTTTAAATAATCTTATTGGAGTGTAGCATTACATAAGGTGGGAGTAATCTGCCCTACCTCTTTTTAAGGATAGCTCTGATACTATTAGTTTCATTTAAAAAATAACATTTAAATAATCTATTTGAAGTGTAGCATTACATAAAAACCGGTCTAGAAAAAGCTAATACCCGAAAGAAAATTATACCTTTAAAACGTTTTAGAGAGGTATAAAGAATACCTTAAGGAAAAAACCAAAAGCTACTTCCCAATAGAAATCTAGGTATTTAAAATATCAAAATAAAAAAATAGAGCTATAAGGGTCCAGCATCTAAAGAATGCCTTAAAGAAAAATGCAAAAAGCTACTTCCCAATAGAAAACAGGCATTTTAAATATCTAAGAATAGAGCTATAGGTTTTCAAAGTCTAGGGGAGAATATAAAGAATGTCTTAAAGGATAATGCAGAGAAATTACTTCTAAAAGATATTTAGAAAAATAAGGGATTTATAGGTCCAACGTCTAAAATAGTTTTAAGGGATATCTTAAAAGAATTACCAATTTTTCTGAGTTAAAATGCTTATATGAAAATAAAACCATGTTAGGTCTACAACTGGCTAAGAATGATACATATTCTGGCAAATATTAATATCTAGAAGTTCCCTTTTCAAAGTTATAAATATCTCTGAGTTACCATACTTATAAGAACCATGTTAGGCCTATAAATGGCTAGAAATTATACATATTTACGCAAATTTTAAAATCTAGTGTCTTCCTTTTTAAAATTACCAATTTCTCTGAGATAAAAAAATACTTATAAGAAAATAAAACCATGTTAGGTCTACAACTGGCTAAGAATGTTACCTATTTTGGCAAATATTAAAATCTAACATTTTTCTTTTTAAAAATTACACATTACTCGGAGTTAAAATTACTTATAAGAAAATGAAACCATGTTAGGTCTGCAACTGGCTAGAAATGTTACCTATTTTGGCAAATATTAAAATAAATGTCTAAAATATCCAACTTTCTTCATTCTTTCTATCCTTCCTTATTGGGTATCTCTGTCGGATAATAGGCTAGTTACTTATATTCTTGACTAAATCTAGAACTATTGTTTCACTCACACAGTAGAATACAATATTAACTCAGTATTTCATTATCTATATTATAAA
>JABUQX010038918.1:22500-25000 GCA_015478945.1 Trachelipus rathkii
TATTAATTTATACGATATTTATTTTATCAGAATTGTTAAAATCTAAAATCTAAATTAAACCTTGAAAATGTCCGAAGTATACGGAAGAAAGTTCTGTACTGTAATTAAATCAATAATTTTATTTTATTCTAGGATAACATTAAAGAAAATTTTTTCTGTAGAAAGAAATACTCTCAGGAGGCTTGAAAAAACAACAAAATCATACATTATAATAATATAATATAATTAATAATAATTATAATATATAATAATAATATAATAATAATTAATTAATAATAATAATAATAATCATATTTTATATATATATATATATATATATTATATATATATTATATATATATATATTATATTATATAATATATATATATATATTATTATATATATATTATATATATATATATCATCTATATATATATATATATTATATATCTATACACAAATATATAATATATAGAAATATATAATATAATATATATAGATATATATATATATATATATATATATATATATATATATATATTATATATATATATATATATTTTATACAAGACATATATATATATATTATATACGTATATATATATATACAGTATATTATATATATATTATATATATATATATATATATATATATAATATATATATATATTATATATATATATATATTTATATATATTATATATATATATATATATATAATATAATATATATATATATATATATATTACAGTATATATTGTTAACAGGAACTCTTCCCCTTATCTTTGTGTAGAAGATGCTCACATATATATATAAAAAAAAAAAGTATCTATAACAGTATTGATATTTTCAATAAATTAAGTTATCACTCATCATAGTTGGAAACTATATATATATAATATATATATATTATATATATATATTTATATATATATATATTATATATTATATATATATATATATATATTATTTATTATATTAATTATATATATAATAATATATATACTTTATATAATATATTTATAATATAAAGGAAGGTAGCAAGTATTTATTATTTTTAGATTGTGTTACTTTGAATGATGAAAAAACATACCAAATTCTAAATAATCGTAAAAAATATCGAATGACAGATATATTGTCAAACACATCTATATTTTAATACCAATCTGATAAATATATTTCTCAGCATCCCAACAGGGTCCTTAGTCCTATTTTCTAGTTAGTTCTCCACCGACTGTTCCACGTGTGTGATGTGGGTCTTGTGTGCGTCCTGCGGATTAAAGGAATAATAGATTCAGTTCCCATTTAAATCAACACCAATTCTGTATATTTTAAACATTGTAAGTACTATAAATTCCAGCCTTTTAAAGCATTTTATGTTTTATTTTATATTTGAAAAGTAAGCCATATACAAAGTTCTTACCTTTGTTCAAAGGGACTGCCGTTATATATATATATATATATATATATATATATATATATATATATATATATATATATAGTATATATATATATATTATAATTATATATATTATAATATATATAGTATAGTATAATAATATAAATTATATATATTATATATATAATATTATCTTCTAAACACCGTGTCCCGTGTCCCGCATGGAATGCAGGGTGGTGTCAATCGCAGATGTATTTTTACTACTACTGTGACCGTTCATGGGAAGAGTAAAATGGCAGAAGAAAGTTCCCAGCCTCAAGAGCCATGTGAAGATAATCTTCATATTGACCAGCTGCGCCGAAACCTCCACTTTTAGACCATAAATTATTTATAGCAGCGTCTTTATTTTCAAGTCCAAATTATATTTTTATTCATTTATGTCAAAAAGAATTGATACTATAATTTTGCGGCTCCTTAAATAAATTATTTAGGATACCGCTTTATTTGTCTATTTAATATCATTAAAATTTTCATAAGAACTGAATTAAAAATTTTGTTGCTCCTCCTCTTAAGTTCGTTAAAATAATTAATTTTTATTGTTTTATAATCTGATTTTAATTTAAATTTTTTTTGATCGTGTAAAATTTTAAATATTTTAAGTAGATTTTGATAAATTTTGTTAGCTGCTTCCAAACAACAGGTCTTCCGTATTTCGGCGATCTTTTGTTGTGGCGCTACATATCGAATGCTTTCGAAAAAGTATGGCACAAAGCTTTAATATCTAAACTTAACTCTTTCGATACCTATCCTTCTCTTGAATTCCATTCCAGTCGTTCTATGGCTGCTATTGTGGAAAAACACCATTTATCTTCATAATTCTGTTTTATTCCAACTCTTATTCTATTTGACATGAACGATCTATCTGTTACTGTGTCTTCTATCTACTCTTGCATCATTGCTCCCCAAAATTGGAAAGATGACCCATTCAACAGCAAATGGATGATGCTAAGAGGGTAGCCTTGAAGCAACAGATCTCTGATCCTTATCGTGTCTATAGTTGTGGCAAAGAAAATATTGTTGCTGTTTTCAATACCTCAATAACTCAGTTTCTTGATCTATGTAC
>JABUQX010038918.1:27500-45000 GCA_015478945.1 Trachelipus rathkii
TTGGGGAACATTGTCCCTGAGCCAAGCTTGAGTAGACCTTGTTTTAGGTGACGGTGCTTAATCCTGTTAAATGGTCCATATTTCATTTTGAAAAAGGGTCTGACCCCATAGGTTTTCCCACACCTTCCAGAACGCTTTGCTGTTATACGACTGCCGAAGATTTTACACCCTTTTCACAGAAATGCCTGTGACCCCATCGTTATTCAGTTCCCACCAACCAATCACCGAAGCCGGATTATTACTTCCTTGAACACGTGGTACAAGTTCTGATGCTTCCTTATTTGACGTAGCAAACACCCTATCGTTTTGTTTGTTAAAACATTCTCCCAGGGTAAGGATTTTTTCGTCTATATAAATAATTTTTCAGTGTCGATCATGCGCCTACTCAGCTCAACAGACGTTTTGCCTTTTCTCTCCTACTTTTCTTTAGGGCATCCGTGAGCAAATGTCCGTTGCGTGTTTCTGTAAACCTTTTAACCCTAACTCCTCTCTGACGATGCGCATCTTTAAATTCTTAGATATCTGCACTTCACGTGACATGATGTTTTATTTGCAAAGAGTATTTCGCTCAGTTCGTGTTTTTACAGCTTTGACATTAGAACGTGGCATAATTTATGGCGATTTTCCATATCACCTACGCCCTCCTATAACTTTATTGCACGATACACAAACATATGGATAACACCTAGAGGTTACAGAGTCTTGAAAATTTAACAATTTTCTATGCCACAATTATGTAACATTATAACACCAACACAGTGTTGTTTATCGCCCCACTCCATAGTTATTTAATATGCATTATGCAACCGACAAAAACAGTGTTTAAGCTTTAAGTTTTTTGTTTTATAGGGTATATGCCACCCCTCCAGGCAGGCAAAATACTGCCCTTCAAGCTATCACGAGTTCAAGGCAAGTAAACCCACCTACACGAGAGCCCGTGATACTCCCCAAGCTCAATGTTTGTTTGTTTGTTTTGTTACTGAGAGCGGACCTCACCAACAAAGGGCATATGCCGTCCCTCCAGGCAGACAAAAAACTGCCCTTCAGGCTACCATGAGCTCAAGGCAAGTGAACCCACCTGCACGAGAGCCCGTGATACTCTCCAAGCTCAAGGTGTGATGGTTACATATTGAAACCATAAGTTATCATCTTGGATAGACTAATTTCTTACCGGGCTATAGCAACTTCAATTTTGTAACGGTATTTTTGTTAGTACCTGATATTATATATATATATATATATATATATATATATATATATATATATATATATATATATATATATAATCTAATATATATAGTATAATATATATATATATATATATTATATAATATATTATATATATATATATTTAACGTGCTTTATCCTTCTCAGAGGGTAACACCTAGCGGGCGCTAGATCGCCTTTAAGGCCGCCTCTCCCAAGCCTGTCACCACACGACGCGTTCGCAGCCTAGTTTTAATTCTTGCCCCAGGAAGATAAAACTCAGACCGTAAGCGGAGGATTGAACCAGCGTCCTCTCGCATGAGAGTCTGCGAGTCAACCTCCTACTGCCGCGAGGCGTTCTATAATATATATATATATATATATATATATATATATATATATATATATATATATATATATTAATATATATATATTATTATAATATTATATATATATATATATATATATATATATATATATCAGTAACAAATTTAGAACTGCTAACACATGCTCACAGTTCGTAAAATGATAAGAAAAATTAACCCCCCTGCTGGGTTTCGAACCTGAACATTCGCTGTTGGTAAAGCAAGTGTGTTACCACCTGACCACGATGAGTAGAAGAAAATATACCGTTTACTTCTGAAAGATTGCTATCTTCCCAGAAGAATAAGGCATGTCAGTACTTATAGATAATAACCTTTGGCAGACCTCCCCGCTCACACTCTGTAAACTGTGAGCGTGTGTTAGCAGTTCTAAATTTGCTACTGATATACCATTATCCATTACTCCTGAATAAACCTCTGTGATGAACCCGTGTGTGAGCGGAGAGGTCTGCAAAGGTTACTGTCTAAGTACTGACATGCCTTATTCTTCTGGGAAGATAGTAATCTTTCAGAAGTAAACGGTGGATTTCTTTTTGCTCATCGAGGTCAGGTGGTAACACACTTGCTTTACCAACAGCGAGGGTTCGGGTTCGAAATCCAGCAGGGGAAGCTAATTTTCCTTATTATATATATATATATATATATATATATATATATATATATATATATATATATATTATATATATATATATATATATATATATATATATATATTATAAATATATAATATATATATATATATATATATATATATATATATCTATCAATCCTTCGGTTCCCAAGAACTGGGAGTGTGGCAGGCAAATATGCACCGGAAACAAAATAGCTAAGTGTAACACCATGACCTGAGTCGAAGAAGAAATCCTCCCAACAACCTCCCCCTTATAGCTTTAATTGGTGAGAGACCGTCACGGCGAAATTCCACTCTGAAACTTCACAGCACCGTGACATTCATCCTCTGTGGTATCTCTTTAATATCAGGGGTCAGCCCCACAAGCATGTCCCTCACAAAACCACGATATTTACTTATATTATTAACCAATTCTATCGTTTCAACCAAACTCACCTTTTTTTTCTTCAAACACTTTGTTACTTTTCCTTTTTTCTCCCAGCAGGTCGCTTCCCTGCACACTCATCACTATACATCCACTTAGCCAACCGACTACCATCTATCCTTTTCTGATGACCAAACCACCTTAATACACTCTCATTAATTCTCTCATTTACTCCTTTCGTCACACCACACAACTCTCTAATACGTTTATTCCTCAATTTATCAATTCTTTCTTCACCTAATTCGCCACCTAAGATTACCCAATCTGAAAAGACTGCAACTAAGATCTATACCTCTTATTCCACACAAAGATTTCACTACTATACATTAATACCGGTAACAACATACCCTCATGCAAAATCATAGCTCGATCAGGATTTAGTCTCAGTGTATTCACCAAAGATTTGATTGTACCAGACACCTTGCTATCACTCGACACTTTCCCGATAGAATCAACATCATCAGTTACATTTTCATTCACCATATGGCCTAAATATTTCTTCTATCACCCCATCCATATACAAATTAAATAGTCATGCAAACATAACACATCCCTACCTCACTCCGATATTACTATTAAACCATTCATTCTGCACTCGATTTTTCTTGCACAAGTTTCACTATCAACAAATGTAATTTTAATTACATTCAGACGTCTACCACCAATACCATATATCAATAATTCCTGCCACAGAGCTTCCCTATGAATCCTATCATACGCCTGTTGGAAGTCCATAAAACTTAATAAAGTTTTTTCATTTTCTCTCTCATTTTCTCACTCATTTCCTTCAATGTAAATGTTTAATCTACACATCCTCTACTACATCTAAATATACCATGCTCCTCAACAATCAACCTTTCAGTCACTCGATTCACTCTTTCAGTCAGAACACCAACATATATCTTCAATACAACATTTAATAAATTACTTCCCCTGTATTTTCTATTATCCCCCTTATCATCCTAAACTTTAGCCAAGAGTACTATCCCTGCTCTCATCCTTTCCGCCGGAAATACACCATCCACAAAAGCTTTGTTACACAACTTTCATTTGGAGTCATCACAATCTCTTATCCATTCTTGATCATTTCACCAGTATTTTCATCTATACCTGCTGATTTACCATTTTTCAACTTTTTCACTCTACCTATTACTTCTTCCCTACTAATTATCTCATCCCCAAAATACCTACTTCTTCTTATATCAGGGGTGTCAAAATCGTGGTTTCGTTGTCCGGATTGCAACATTAGGTATATTTCACGGGCAGGATTAGAGCTTATATAAATTTGCGCTATTGAAATCGAATATGAATTGTTATAGTTATACTCTTCTTAATAGTATATACATAGTATAAATTTCGCTAATTTGATAAAAAAAAAACATTTTCAGCTAAGTATTTCTAACTTTACAGTAAGAGAAATATTACTTTATTATTACCTTAGCTTTCACTATTACTACAGCCCCCTGAAACTTTTTTCTTTTTCTTTTCCACCAAAATATTAAACTATATATTGCAGCTTTCAATATAGCATTTAGATGAGTGTCTGTCTTTCTTGAATGGTATTTTGACTTGTTAATGTTCATTTGAGAAAAAAAATTGTTCACAACATTCCGAGCTACCAAACATTGACATTATCTTGGCAGTGAAAGTCTTCAACTTTAGATTTTTAGGTCCCAAATATTTATAAAATATTTTGATATCTACCGTACTTCTATAAACTTTTTCTTTTGAGCTATATCACACTTCACTTTTATAATAGAGTTGAAGTTCTTCTGGGATGATTTTCAAGTTAGTAGAAATTTTTTTAGAAAAACATTGAATTTTTGATTCATGTCATCAAAATTGGTAATCCGTTTTTTTTATTGAAGTTACTTTTTAAATCAGAAATTATACTGCTGTATTTTTCAAAGGGAATTTCTTCAAGATTGAGAAGACCTTTCAAAGTGGCAAAATGGAAAGCTTTTTCTTTAGCATTCGACTAGCTCAAAGATATCATTTCAAATGCTTCGATTGATTCTGAAAACTCTGTTATTGACTTTGATTTTCCTTGCAATTTTTTGTTCAACTCATTCAAATGACCAGTCATGTCAACCATACCATAAAAGCCAAATCCTTCATTCATTCATTGTTGTTTAGTTCAAGTATTATTTTTCCTTTCATATTCACGAAATTTTTCACTTCTTCGAGCAGTGAAAAGAATCTTTCCAATTCAGTGGCCTACTTAACCAACGGACATTGCTAGATAAGGCAATCCATATAGAACATCAATATCATTCAAGAAATCATTTAAAATTAACACTTTTTTCTACAAAATCCACAAAATGATTAGTTTTAAGGGCTTTGCAAAAAAGCACTTCGCGATGTATACTGCAATGCACTTCATATAGATGATAATCTTTATTCATGGACTGTAATTTTGATTTTAATCTGGAAATTACACCTAAATCATGGCCAATCATTTGAGGAGCGCTAACTATAATAACATTCATCATCTGGCTCCATTCTATATTCAATTTGTCTAAAGAAGTAGCCCAAGAATGAAAAATAAAATCACCTGTTGTTTGGTTTCTCTTAGGAACTAACTCTACAAATTCTTTCATAATGCATTATATTCTCATCAACTCCTCGAATGAATATACAAAGTTGCTACATTAGTGATGCTAGTACTTTCATCAATAGCAATTGAAAATGCCAGAAAAGACTGAGTTTTATCTTTAAGTTCTGAATATAAAGTTTTAGAAATATCCAGAGTGCGCTCTGCAATAGTATTCCTTGACAAGGGTATATCTGAAAATGATTTACGCTTTTCAGGACATTATTCCCGAAGTCTTCAATATACAGTTTTACAGGGGCTTTGAGGAGGTGACTATTTCATTCGCTATGATGTAGCTAGCTCTTACAGTAGCATCACTTTTCTTATTTGTTTTTAAAAACTGATTGCCTATTCTCCAAGTCAGTAATTAATTTTTAAATTAATTTTTCACAAAGCTTTCCATCATAACGTTGGTAATTTTCTTGGTGATTAGATTTATAATGTCTTTGAACATTAAACTCTTTCGCAATCTCAATTTATTTGTTGCAAATCAAACACGTAGGATTTCCATTCGATTGATACAAAAATATAAATCTCTCCATGATTTGTTCACTCTCATTCATCGTCAATCTTTCTTTGTTTTGACATATTGGGGTATATGGTTAAAGAGAAATTTATAATATTTTGGAAGAGGATGAAATGAAATATACCTAAGCCTCACTTAATCACTACACGTCTCAATAACAAGAAAAACTTACAAGAATGAATCTAAAGGGTAGTTCCTTAAAATGAAAAATAGCTCCTACAGGAATGATATTTGTTATTATTTTTTGTTATTATTTTTTTATAATTTAAATCAAAACGTAGGCCGGGTGACAACCCTTCGCGGGTTCATCAAACCCACACAAACACATTCACTATAGTCTCTTCACCACTGCCAATGTTATGCATATTTGAAAAAATTCTCCCACCGTACTCTCCTAAGGTCCATCTCATCAGCCAAGAAAACACCATCTGTATTCATTATTCAATAAAGATTCCCCTTACCCTCTTTCTTAACCAATCGTAGTTCCTTCCAGAACAGCTTCCTATTCCCGTGTAGGCCCCCATTCAACCTCCTTCCAAACTGTTCATCTACTTTCTTTTTCTCTTACGTATGCAACTTTTAGCTTTCATTTCTATTCTGTATTTCGATACACCTTTCTTTAGAATCCTCATAATCTATTTTTTACTTTTTACCGCTTATAACATTACTTCATTCCACCATTCACTATTGCATGAACTCGCTATGGCCTGAGGGACAGTTTTTTTTTCCTTCTTAGGGACGGCAAATGTAATTTTAGAAATAAAACTGAACAGAATTGATCAAGTATATTAGAAATTGTTTATTACACTTTCAGAAGTAATTTTTCTTACACTGCATTATGGGTGATGAAAACAACGCTGTTAATTCAAATGCAGAAATTGAAGGGTACCTAACTGTTGTTTCTTCTGACGGGGTTCATATCATGGTCAAGAAGGAAGAAGCATTTGGATCTCCCACAATTAGAGAGATGTGGGAAACTTCTAAATCAAATGAAATACAATTGAATATTTCGTAAGTATGAAAGGAGTTTTGTGTGTCTGTCGATACAAAAATTTTGAACTTATATTATATATACAATATATATATATAATTTATACAGGATATGTATATATGGGTAGACTATTATGAGTAAAAGAACTTTTCGTTACATCATATTGTGTTAACCTCGATTCATGAACTTTCGTTGGGGTATATATATATATATATATAAATTTATCGATAACAGTCACTACATCTTTTTACTTATTTGGTTTCCATGCTTCTCATCTACACGGATATGCCACTACATCTCTAATAATAATAATGATAATAATAATAATAATAATAATAATAATAATAATAATAATAATAATAAATAATGTGTTTTTTCAGGTCGGCAGTACTTAAGATAGTTTTCACTTTTTTTATCTCGCCAAATTGCGCTACAAGAAACGTGTATTCTTCTGATGACTTAAGCTCTTGACAACGGATATGGCTGTAGATGTTCTAAGGGCGGCTTCTGAATTAAATTGCTAGAAAATATTTATTCTTGTATAATTTTGCAAAAATAGAATAAAACTATTATTTCAATGTAGTATTTTATATTTTAATCTATTAAAATTTTATTTACTAGTTTGTCTATATATATATATGATAAATATATAGTAGTAGTAGTATATATATATAGTAGTATAGTAGTATAGAGTAGTATATATATATATATATATATATATATATAGGTATATATATATAGTATATATATATATATATATATATATATATATATCAGAATGGAAAAAACATGTTTAAAAAGAATGAAAGTTCAATGGTTTTTCATGTTCCCAATAAAAAATATTTTTGTATAGTTACCCTTAAAATTTAATTTTTTTTTTTTTTTTTAGATTTTATATAATCTGATATTAGTTTATATTAATGTTTATATAAGTTTTTGAGTTAAAATATTTATAATAAGCACTCAAAAACAGCAATTTAATTTTAAAAAAGTCATTTACTTTTCTCAAAAATATACTTTGGATTATTCTCAATTATTATATATATATATATATAAGGCAGCAGGCGTACATAGCAGTAAGGTGCAGGCAGCAAGGTTAAGGTTAGCAGAGCAGCAGTAGCAGCAGCAGCAGCTCCTATATAAGATATATATATCTATATCTATATATGGTGTACATCCCATTTATTCTTTAAATCTATCCATACTGGCGTTCCACAGTATTCTGTTTTATCCCAACTTTTTTTTTTTTTTTTTTTTTAATGATCTGTCCCTACTGAGTCTTTTATCCACCACACCTAGGCTGATAACTCCGCCACCTATCAATTTGAAAGACGACTCATTCAACAGTAAATGAACATAATTATCCAAGTGTCACTCTGAATTTGTAAAACACTGTGCTGTGAAAGGGTTCTTCTTAATTAAGGGCTCTACGAATTTGCGGTCCACATTATCTAGATATGGAAATAGAATATGTTAAGAGTGTTTTTAAAAATCTAGGTTACCCTGAATCTTTTATATATAAGGCTCCTCATGCAGCAAAAAGGAAGTTTTATTTTTCACTTCCCACTGTTGAACCTGCAACTGATAAAATCAAGATAACAGTGCCTTTTCCAACTGACAATTTTAAAAAAAATACTTACCTAAAGATTTTATGCTTGTTTCTATAGTGTCCCCAACACTATTAAAAAATTCCTACAAAGTAAAAAATTTGATGATTCAGAATTTATAAATGTTGGTGTCTATAAAGTTCCTTGTAAAGATTGTAGATTTTTATATATTGGAGAAACTTCTGATTTGAAAAGAAGCCAATACCAACATTCTTACTCTCTAAAAATTTGAGATCTTAACTCATCCCTGAAAAAGCATAGAGAAAAGGAGGAACACAGGATCGATGCTGCAAATATAGAACTGATATCTCCCGTGATAGACACTCATAAAAGAGAACTATTAAAATCTTTTTTAATTAAGAATGTAAATAATTTTCATGTTTTAAATGTCAATGCTCTTGATGATTTTACCAATCTTCTTCTTAAATTTTTTTCTAAAATTTCTTATTTTATGAAACATCTAAATAACATCACTTAAACAACCAATTATTTTAACAAACTATTTTGCCCTTAATTTTAATAAAGTTTTGTTTACGAGCCTGAATGAGGAGAGGCGGTATGTCCTCTCGAAAGTCTAGTTCGTGGTTTTTGTAATTTTTATTTTGTTTTTTTTCCTGTGGGGTTTTATAATAAAATTATATTCAAACGTTTATTGTATTTTCTCTTGTTAAATAGTTCAGCTTTAGCAGAAGTAAAGACAGCTGTAATCCCGACAGAGATACCAAAGGAAGGAGGAAAGAAGAAGAAAAGTTGGATTTGACATTTTTAATTTGCGAAATGTCAGAGAGAGTGTGAGGTAGAAGAACCAGAAAGATTGTTGCATTTTCTACAAAGAAATGTTTTTAGGGTCTCGAGTAGCTGATTTTTGCCATCCTGATAAAATTTATGTTAATGCTTCTGGATTTTTGAAGACAACGATACTTCTGAAGAAACCAAGATTTGTCATTATTAGTTCAAGGAATATAGAATGTAAAATGCCCCCTCTCTCTCTCTCTCTCTCTCTCTCTCTCTCTCTATATATATATATATATATAGTAAATAGTAGTAGTATATATATATATATATATATATATATATATATATATATATATAGAACGATACCATATATATATATATATATATATATATATATATATATACATATAAAGTGTGTGACCTATCGAACTTATTTATTTTTTAAGTTAAGTATATATATATATATATGTTGAAAGATATAGGTATATAGTATATATATATATATAAGGTTATATATAATATATATATATATATATATATATATATATATATATAACATTTAAAATAATCCCAAATGTTTTTTTGTAAAAAGTGAAAAATTCTGTTTAAATTTAAATTGCTTATTTTTTTGTTTACGAATGCTTAATATAAATATTTTCTTGGCTCAAAACTTATAAAAAAAACATTAATACGAATGATGTAAATACTACAACACTATGTAATTAAAAATAAAAAATTTATGAAGGTTAAAAATCAACAATGTAGTTACAACATGGTTTTATTATTTTTTTAAATCATTGGTTTTTGATTAAAAACGTTTTTCCCACCCTGATAGCAGGCAGCAGCCTTATAATAACTATTTGATCTGTAAGTGTGTAAGTAAGCAGCAGCAGCAGCAGCAAAGCAAGCAAACAGAAGCAACAGCATAAGGCAGCAGCATGGTAGCAGGCAGCAGGCAGGCAAGGCAGTAGCAGTAGTGGCAGGTGCAGTAGCAGGCAAGGTATATATAGCAGCAGGTGCAGGCAAGGTATATATATATATATATAGTATAAACGAAAAAAATTAATTTTTGAATACTTGAAAGAAATATGCAATTCTATTAATAAATATTTAATCAGAATAACTTCGAAAAGCCGATATAATTTATCAATATTGATGTCGAAACGGTTTGTTATGGAATGGTGAAATCTCTGAGCCACAAGTTTTAAGGACACCGACAGGATACAACAAATCTCTCTTTAGACGATTGCTGGAAAATTGAAGTATCTAATTAATGTTTTTGAAGAAAAAAAAAAATATCTTGTTTAAAATTAAATTGTTGTTTTGTGAATGTTTAAATAAATATTGAGCTGTTCAATAAGAATGTGTGTGAAATAAAGCATCAGATACGTGAATGCTACAAATATCTGGAAATTTGCAGTTACTGCAAAAAGAAAGGTCACGTAATACCTGACTGCAGAACACGTAAAGCAATTCCAACATCTTTCCCACAGAAAGTTCGCATACTACTATATATATAAATATATATAGTAGGTATGTAGCCATCTGAGCGTGGGCAGCCATATCTCAAAATCTAACGGTTTGAAAGCCAAAGTGTTGGGCCCTGCAACCCAAAAATAGTGGTGCAACGCAACGTACCAAGAAATACTGCGATCGCAACCGTAAACGCAATTGCGGTAGACCACTGCGGTCGCAACTGCAATTCGCAACCGCAACTATTGTACATTAAATATACTAAAAGAGAAATTAATACTCCCGCAGCAAATATATATATAGTATATATATAGCAGCAGAGTACAGCAGTAGCAGCAGGGCAAGGCAAGGCGGCGGTTGCGTTGTTGCGCAGCAGCAGGCAGTTATATATATATATAAGCGGTTAAAGGTGGACCGGATGTCAAATTTGACTGTTTGCGGATGGATGCGATGCGGATCTTAAAGAGGATGAGAATGCTGATGTGGATCTTAAAGTAGATGAGGATGCGGATGGATGCGGATGCGAATGCTTACTCTTTAGTTGAATTAAAAATTATATAAGGCAGCAGCAGCGCGCGTTAAGGCAAGTACAAGCAAGGCAGCAGCGGCAGGCAGCAGGGCAAGGCGCAAGGGCGGGTTGGTGGCGCAGGCAGGCTAAGGCTGGCGTATAGTTATATGGACAGCAGCACAAGACCGAGAGGGAACGTAGGACGACATTGCGTCAGGAGCAGGCAGGGCAGCAGGCGCATCAGGAGCAGCAGCAAGGCAGCAGCAGCAGCAGCAAGGGTGCAGGCAGGCAGGCAGGCTTACAAGCCACTCCACCTCCACCCCGTCGGGAGCTCCCAGCCTTCAAGCGAGGGGTGTTGCACACCCCAGATATTCATCAACCAACGCAAACTACGCAGATGAGCACAGATGCAGGCTTAAAGTGAGAGAGATTAAATTCAAAGTAGGAAACACAGAAGATGGAAGAGAATTCTCAGAACAGAGGTAGCAGGAACGAAGAAGCAACCAGCAAAAGCCTGAGTTACCACAACACAAAACTCATGCGCCGTCAACACAGCACCCTTTGCTACGAGGGCGTCTTAAAAGTGTGGTACGCAAAAGATAAGTTCCCTCGAGCACCTGCCGCTGCGGTGTACCTATAGAAAGAGATAAAGCACGAACATGACGCAGAAAGATAAAGGTCAAGTGATCTGGAAAGTGCAGAACAGTTTATAAGCCTTTTGGCCTTGCTCAACCCCATCCAAAGTTGGTGTGAAACCAGAGTCTCCCTGATATATGAGAGTACAGTACTCCATAGCTAAGGTGATGAGGCCCTTGTATGCTGGAGCAAACCGAGAAGAGAAAACGAGTCTCGCAGCCTAAATCGAACTCCCAGTTTCTTTGGAGGCCGCCCCCAAACCGTTGTGACGCGAGGCTTCCAAGACATTTTTTGTTTATGTTAAGGCCAAGGATGTTTATATTGTTATCAGGAGAAGAGATGAGAGAACTGTCGAAAAAGATGATGGGGAAAGTTAGAAGGTGTTTTAGAGAGGGAGATTAGTTGTAGGAGCTTGGTTTTTAAAGAACTGAATTTACAAGGTTGAGACGACCTCACCAGGAAATTTTATCCACATCATCGAGAATAAAATCGAAAGATTAAGACGAGAAGCAAATTATAGAAGTAAAAGAAGGAGGAGCAGAATTGAAATGTGCTGAAGAATGAAGGGTCGAGTCATCGGCAATAAGTGAATTGAATTGAGTTAGATGTGTAGGTGAGAAATTCATTAATGAAAAGTAGGAATAAAGTAGGGAGATAAGACAGAACCCTGAGGAACACCACTTTTGACAGAAAAAAAGAACAGCCGATATTGGAGGATTTGAAAGAAAAACTAGACATAAGTAAGCAAAGAGAAGGAGGAAACCCAAAGGTGAGGAGCTTGGAGAGCAGTGACGCGTATCATACCTGGTCAAATGCCTTTTGGATATGTCAGGGTTGCCACCACGGTAAAGTCTCTCTGTGGTTCCTAAGGGCGAAAACCATAAATCAGTTAGGATAGAAAGTATATCGCCAGTAGATTTTGAGCTCTGAAAGCCGTACTGGCTATCGGAGAGAAGTGAACAGATGATCTAAGAAAGGAGAGCTGAGAAGGATTTCAAAGATCTTAGGAGAGAATACAAGTGAGAGCTATGGCGCGATAGTTTGAAGAGAGGGATCCCCTTTTTTCGGAACAGGTTGGACATGTGCTTCCAACACTGAGGGAGTATTAGTATTAGGACATAGAGAATATAGTTGAACGAGGGGCGGTCAGCACGAAAGCATTCCCTCAAAACTAGGGAAGAATGCCATCTCGCCACCCATGCCTTCCCAATTGACAGATTTCAGAGCCCATGCACCCCGGATCAAATGTAATCGTCAGGCAATGGCATAGTGGACAACCTGGAGAGAAGAAGGAGGAGGAGGAGGAGGGGAGCACCAGAATCGTCCAGTTGAGTTAGAGGAAAATAGGGAGGCCGAAGAGATTTTCTCCTTTTCAGTTGGAGAATTAGCAACAGAACCAACAGATAGAATAAGAGTAGGAAAGACAGATATTAGTGAAGTTGTTAGAGATGTTTTGGCAAGAGGCCAGAAAGATTTCATCAGTAGGAGAATCAAGGAGGTTAGCGCACTGTTTGATGTGAGCCCGCTTTGCTCGTCGAAAGAGTATTTCTGCAACGATTTCTAGCTGAATGAAAATTAGCAAGAAAGAGGATAGAAGAGCGAGAATTTTTCCACTCTGATACGCTCGCATCGTCTCTAGCCTGAATGACCAGAGAGCAAGCACGATTGAACCATGGATTATGAGGAGAGAAAGATTTAATGAAGAAGGAAATGAACCTGCTACTACCATCAACAATTACAGCTTCCACCTTTATCGGCGGAAGCCGAAGCGTCACCAGAGTCAAAGCAGTCATTCCACTATAGCTAGCGTAGAAGCAACACAAGGGGCCCCCAATCGGGCAGATCAAAGTGCCAGAAAAACGTGCATATATATATATATATATATATATATATATATATATATATAAGAGCAGCAGCATATAGCATATATAGCAGTATATATATATATATATATATATAGGTTATAAAAGTACATAAGGTTATTAAATAAAGACAAAATAGTAGTAGTATATATATATATATATATATATATATATATACCGGTATATATATATATATAAGGTTAGGGTATGTTAAATTTGGTTAGATTAAGTATATACCTATATGGATAAAAGCGTATACAGCAACTAGAATTTTCCACATTTTTATTTATTACTTAATCAGACGTTTCGGATAAAGGTCTTTCCATCCCATCATCAGTGTAATAAAAACATAACACACATTCAAAATAAAATATATAAACATTCGTGATAAATTAACAAAAGTCACTCCATATACATGTTTGATAAATTCAAAACATTAAAAACAAAAGCAGCAGAGAATGAATACTGGTTGGTTGGTTTTTATTTAACATCAAATGAAAACGGGACTATATATAAAGGAAAAAAATCAATGACTAAACGGAATTTTTTACAAATAATAATAATACAAACAATAATACATTAATAATAATAATAATAATAATAATAAGTAATAATAATAATAATAATAATGTTAATAAATAATAATAATAAAAATAATAATAATAATAATAATAATAATAATAATAATAATAATAATAATAATAATAATAATAATAATAATAATAATAATAATAATAATAATAATAATAAATAATAATAATAATTGTAATAACATGTCTAAATTTGTTACGAGTTTGAAACAATTTCAAACCAGAATAAAAAACAAATGATTTACATTTCTACATTTTTGAAGAAGTTGTGGTTGCGATTGCGGTGTAATTTTTCCTAAAATAATTGCGTCGCAAGTCAATTCGCAACTCATTCAAAATACCAGAGCACCGCAACCGCAACCGGAGATAATTGCGATCGCAATTGTGGCCGCAACAAGTTGCGCTGCAAGTGCCCTAAAGACATTAAGTCTGTATATACAGGGCATATATATCTGTATTTTTTTATTTTATATTGCATATATATATATATATATATATATATATATATATATATATATATATATAGTATATATATATTTATATATATTTAAAGAAAGAGGAGTGTCCCCGCCTGTCGGGGAAATCGAATTTAAAAATAAAGGAAGGAAAGAAACCAGAAGAAAAAGGTAAAGGAAAGATGAGAGAAAATATGGAATCGTGAGAACGTTTACCATCAGATGTTGAGAAAGAAGAAAGATTTGCTTTGACTGATCAACTACAGCCTCGAAGTTTACATTGAAGAAGAAAAATAATAAAAAAAAAAAAGTCAAAATTGAAATATTTCGATTTTCAAAAGAAAATTTGTTAAAATGATGATTAATATTTAAGCTCATCTGTTGTGCAGTAACAAACGTTGGAAGCTGGTCTTTCGCAAAATTAAATCATTCGGATCGAAAATTGTAGCGTAGGCACGGCGGTGTAGGCTACTCACACCAAAAAATAAAAATTGGGTGTCTCTATGGAACATAAATAGATTTTCCAGTTTAGCTTTGTTAATTTAGTTGGCTATGGCTATGGTTAAGGCAGTATATACAGGCAGGCAGGCAGCAGCAGCAGCAGCAGCGCAAAGTTCCAAAACTAACAGGCAGCAGCGGCGGCGTGGGCAGCAGCAGCAGCAGCAGCAGCATATATATATAAGGCATAAGGTGCATAAGGCAAAATTAGTGATGCATGTAACATCCGCACCCGCATCCGCATCCGCACATTGCTAAAGATCCGCATCCGCATTCGCGCTTTTCCCTGCGGATGTTGGTGCGCGGATATTTACTCTCGATATTTGATAAAGAATTTTATAATAAAAATACTTAAAATTAATCTGAAAATGAAAATGATATGAAAGCAATTCAAAAACGGCTTGATATTCCATATCTTACTGTTATCAAAGACGTTCCAACTCGCTGGAATGGCGCACTTCATGTATGGAAAAAATAGTATTCCTCAAAAAACCTCTTGCTTTGTAAGCCAGATCGAATTCCACAGTTAACATTCTAACTAATGCAGAAAATGACATCATATCACACTGCATTAAGCTTTGAAACCATTTGAAGAAATTTCCACAAAAAAAAACAGCGCCTCTACAGCTTGTCTCCGATGTAATACCATTAATCTCAACGCTAAGGAGGCATTTTGAAACATCTTCAAATGAAAATGATGACGGTTTAAAAAGAATGAAAGATGTAATTAAACTAGGGCTAGAAAACGCTTTGGTTCTATGGAAATTAATGACCTTCAAACTATTGCAACTTACGATCCCCGTTATAAAGGCGTTTTTTTTTGTAACAATATTAGAACAAGTTACGTCACTTTGTGTGTTGCAGTTGAAAACTTCAATCCAAACAGTTTATTAATTCGCCATCCATTTAAAAGAGAAAAAAACGAAATCTACAGTACTTCAACAAATAAATTGATAACAGATTCACTGGAAAAATTTATACAGTCCAGCAGTGATGAAGAAACACACCCATTACGAAAAGATGTTGTGGAAATGATTGAAAACTATCACCAAGAAAAACGACTAGATACAAATGATGATCCTATCAGTTGGTGTAAAGTTAAACAAAATGTTTTCCCAAGCTTGAGTAAACTTGCACGGAAATAATTGGCCGGTCCTCTAACTAGGTATTCCGTGAGAGAGTATTTACAATGCTGGGTTAAATTAAGATGAAAAGAGAAACAGACTCTCATCTGAAAAGGCAGAAAAATTGATGTTTCTCAAGCACAGTCTTCCTATATTTGAATTTCAATAGTAGTGCAAAAAGTATATAATCAAATGTAAAATCTCTTTCATTAAGGCCGGAGGTTAGAGAAAGAGAGGTTGGTGGGCTGCATTTAAGTTGGGTCCCCGTCCTCGCACCCTGGTAACACAATTATCTTAATAGATTGTGGCTAACACTCGATATATAGTAGGTAGCAGTATATATATATATATATATAATATATATATATAGTATATATATATATAAGTATATATATATATATATATATCAAACATCCGCATCGCGCATCCGCGGATGTTAAAATCAAACATCTCGTATCCGCATCCGCATCCGCTGATGCAAAAAAAATACATCTGCTGCATCACTAATATATATATATAAGGTATATATATATACAGTATATATATATATATATAGTATATATATATATAAGTATATATATATATATATATTATATTGTAAAGGTATTACACGGCAAATTAGGGGGCTCGGGCCCGGGGAGCAGAGGGGGGACGTTTTCATACCCCGTAGGGAAGGTCGGGGAAATCTCGGGCGACACCCAAATACCAAAGGGAAAATAGTCCTACCCTGTCGTTCCCCGGAAGGCCGAGGAGACCCTGACTCCTGCTATCTTTGCGGTTTACCCCTGGGGTGGTTTTAGTTAAATATATATATATAGTAGTAGTAAGTAGTATATATATATATATATATATATATAAGGTATATATATATATATATCTATAGGTATAGGCATAGATTTACATAAACCAACCTAAGTTAAGAAAGCCAGTTTGGATGAACTTTATTTATGGTCCATATAGAACTTACTATTTTTTATTTTTGGAGCTTCAAATCGTATAAAAGGTTTCTAAATAGACTTTCTACTCTATAGCAGAGAGTATATATATATATATATATATATAGTAGCAGTATATATATATAAGGATATATATATAGCATATATATATATATATATATATATATATATATATATATATTAGACGGACTAGAAATAGGCTAGAAAGATGGAACAGCAGACGAGGCGTGACGTCATAGGTCCCAAAACTGATATATACTACTCAGAGGAATTGGGGTCACTCGCCTCTAAATATCCCTTAT
>JABUQX010038918.1:52500-55000 GCA_015478945.1 Trachelipus rathkii
TATTTGGTATTTGGGTGTCGCGGGGGTTCCTCCGCCCCTCCCCTACGGGGTATGAAAACGTCCCTCTGTCCCCCGTCGGCTCGGCCCTTTATTTTATTATTTATATTTATTTATTTTATGTTACATATTTTGTAATAAGCTTTATACGCTGATCCCAAATATGTAATTGGTTTTTCTGTAAGTCTCGTACTTTTCGAGATATTTCATTTATGAAAAAATATTTTTTTTTTTATTTATTTTTTACATTTTTGTTATAGGCTTTATACGCTTGATTCCAAATAGTAATTGGTTTGCTGTAAAGTTGTCGTACTTTTCGAAGATATTTCATTTTAAAAACAATATTAACTAAAATGGATTTTTAAAATTATTTAAAATATTTGGAACTTTTGAATGAAGTCCGCTTACAATAAAATCCGTTGGTAAAATAGTGTAGCGATAAACCAAAAACACACAAAAGAAAATGGCAAAAAAAAAAACTTTGACCTTTTTATTAATAATTTTTCCTATATATTATTTATATATATATATTATATATAATATATATATATTATATAATTAATATATTATTATATATAATATATAATTATTTTATATAAATATATATATAATATATATAAATATGATATAATATTATATATATATATATATATATATATATATATAATATATATATATATATATATATATATATATATATACTATATATATATTATATATATATATATATATATATGTGTGAAACTAAAGAAGTTACCCGCATGATATCTCGAAAACTAAGATAGGTACAAGAAAACTGATAACATATATGGAATCAGCGTATGAAATTTGTATGGAAAATGGAAAAAAAAAATTTTTATTTTTTTATTAATTATTTTTTTTTTTATCTCCAAAACTACGATAGGTACAAGAAAACTAATAACATATTTAGAATCAGCGTATGAAATATGTATGAAAAAAGATTTTATTTTTTTTTAACTAAAAGAATACCCCAGGGTAAACCGCAAAGATGCAAAGAGTCGGGGTCTCTCGGCCTCCTGGGGGACGACGGGGTAGGACTATTCCCCCCCTCCGGGGAGGGTCTCCGGAACCCCCGCTCTTTGGTATTTGGGTGTCGCGGGGGTTCCTCCGCCCCTCCCCTACGGGGTATGGAAAACGTCCCCCCCTCTGTCCCACCGTCGGCTCGAGCCCCCTAAAAAAAATTTATACGCTGATTCCATATATGTTATTAGTTTTCTTCTACCTATCGTAGTTTTGGAGATATAAAAAAAATAATTAAAAAAAATAAAAAAAATTTTTTTTTCCATTTTCCATACAAATTTCATACGCTGATTCCATATATGTTATCAGTTTTCTTGTACCTATCTTAGTTTTCGAGATATCATGCGGGTAACTTCTTTAGTTTGGCATATTATATATATATATATATATATATATATATATATATATATATATATATATATATATATATATATATATATATATATATATATATATATATATATATATATATATTATAGGCACCTGTTATGGTTTTTAAGGACTCCGTCAGTTTTATTTTTTTTTGTTTTTTTTTAAACATATTGCTAGTATAGTACATGATACTAACAATGAATTTCCGTTGGTATGCAACATAATCAAACGTTCGAACATCGTTTTAAACAAATTATTTAAAAAAAAAAATTTTATATGAATTAACATTTTTTAAAAAATGAAATATCTCGAAAAGTACACATTTACAGAAAAACCAATTGCATATTTGAAAATCAGCGTATAAAGCTTATATAAAAATGTGGAAAAAAACAAAAAAACAAAAAAATATAATTTTTTTATAAAATGAAATATCTCGAAAAGTTACAACACTACAGAAAACCAATTATTATATTTTGGAATAGCGTGTAAAGCTTTATTACAAAAATGTAAAAAATAATAATAATAATAAAAAAAAATAAAAAGTAAAAAATTTAAAAAAATTAGGGGGCCCGACCGACTGGGGACAGAGGGGGGACGTTTCCATACCCCGTAGGGGGGGGCGGAGGAAACCCCGCGACACCCCAATACTAGAGCGGGGGTTCCGGAGACCCTCCCGGAGGGGGGGAAATAGTCCTACTCTGTCAGTTCCCCGAAGGCCGAGAGACCCCGACTCCTGCCATCTTGCGGGTTTACCCTAGGGTATTCCTTTAGTTAAAAAAATAAAAAAATACAATTTTTATTAAACTGACGGAGTCGTTAAAACGTTAATGGTCCTATATAGTTTTTGAATGCATGGTCCGTCACCCTTTAAATTGACTGTTAGGATCATATATAGGAAATTATATAAAAAAAAAAAAAAAAAAAAAAAAAACAAAACGGAAGGAGTCGTAAAAAATAACAGGTCCTATATATATATATATATATATATATTATAGTATATAATATATATATATATATATATATATATATATATATATATATTATATATATATATATATATATATATAATATTATATTATAATACATATAT
>JABUQX010038919.1:0-17500 GCA_015478945.1 Trachelipus rathkii
ATCAACAAATTGCCTTCTTACATATACCGATTTCACTAGTCAGACCCCTCCTTTAAACCCTACATCTCAACCAATCCTGCTCAAACTCTCTCTTCAGATTCACCTCCATAAAAAACCAATCATACACGCATATAATAGGCTAGGGCACAGCTTCCACTTCACCTCCCATTCCATCATTAACATTAAAATCCCTAAATGATTCCATATAGCCCAATACCCCCTATAGTTAAAATTTATGCTTAATATTTTCGCAACGGTGTTTCTCGAAATATATTGCGGACTACAACAATATTTGGTAATTATCGAGATTAGAGTAGCGTATGCACGAAATATCGATATTTTTTCCGATAATCGTTTTTTTAATTATCTTTCGTTCCCATGTAAGAGAACTGAAAAAAGCGCTTGCCAAATCTCTTTCAAATAATTAAAATATGTCATTATATATACCGAATTTCTTTTTTTTTTTTAAACTAGCGAATACCCACGGGTAGTCCTTAATAATTATTCCTCTATGTAAGTATTAATTATTAATATCTATAATAGCTTATACTTATTATATAACCCCAGTTTACATACTTGTTTGTACTCATAATTTTAACTATAAATCATAATGTCAAATAATACCTACTACTGATTTTAATCGAAGCGGTAAGAAGAACACAGAACATATCCCTATAGCAGAAAACGACTCCGCGACTATATATAATCAGTTTGCTTAAATACACAATGATAATCACTTGTGACTCAATTCGTCGTGTGTAAGAAATTCTTAGTTTATACATTCGACTACTAACATGTGACCTGCACAACTGTTGCTTCATACACATTATCAACAAATTATTCGACTTTACTATTCTATAAATTGATATATATCCAATTTATCTCTCTCCTCCTTATTACTCCAACTACCTTACCCCCAATATACTAATTTTACATAATCCCTTTGCCTCTAATAGCCCATAATCTTCGCCTTTCAATTTCTCATCCTATCATAACGCTTTTGTAATGTCTCAAAATACCTAGCCATATTAGAATCTGAGATATTGGAAACATAATTCTATTTATACTTTTCTTCATCCCTCAATTATATTCTCGTTCAATTTGTTCAATGTGATAAATTTATCCTACTACATCACACTATTACTCACCATCTACCTAAACGTCAATACTACTTATTTAGTTCTTCTAAATCACCTCAATCAGTCTCCATTTCTCAGTCACTCGATAGCACTCTTATCTCGACGTAAAAAAATACCAGTACATATATACTTATACCCTACAATCACTATTTATATACTTAAATTCATAACAACAATTCCAAGCTTCCCCTTTAATCTTATACCACTTACCCTTAGTTATATATATAGATATAATATATTATATATATATATATATAATAGGTTATACAATTACACAAGTTACCTCAATCCCTCAGAACTATATATATACCCTCCATCCATAACGCTTTATTACACAATTTCACCATAAATCCATATACAATCCACCATCTCGTCTCACGTTTACTTGATTACATTCATCACCTCAGTTAATTTATAACTATTATACAACTGCAGATATACCTATAATTCACTTCAACTTATTTCTCACTTCTTAACCCTTAATAACTATACTTCCTTAGCTATAATGACTCATCCACCTAATAAATACTATATTATCACTTTCTTTGCAACCATCAATAATCCCACAAAGAATATATACTTTAGTGCTATGTGTTTGAAAATTTTTAAATTACAAAGGTGAGCTGAATGTGAATAGTTATGGAGGGACTGAGGAAATGGTATAGTAATAAGGTATAGAAAGTATATAGATATATATATTATATAAAATTATAAAGAAAATATTTATTACAATAATATAATATAATAATAATTTATAAATATATAATAAATAATTATATTAATTAATAAAATTAAAGAAAAAATAACTATTAAATCATATATTTTAACTTAACTAATGAATTAATATTAATATTATATATAAAGTATACATAATCAATATATTATAAATAATCGATATTTGTATCATTCAACCCTGTTTAATCGGATTTATCTACATTCTTAATTAGTACTTCATATAACAAATATATAAATATATATATATATATATATTATATATATATATATAATTAATTATATATATTTATATATTTTTATTTATATATATATATATATATATATATATATATATTATTTAATATATTATATATATATATATATATATATATTAATATATATTTTATTTTTTATATAGATATTTGTATGCATAGTACTACTAATAAAATCTGTTGATTACTGGATCAAATGAACAATTGTATAATTTATAAATATTAATCTATCTAACCGTTCTTTTATATCTACCAAATACAATAACTTGGGATGATAATGATAGTAAGCTGTATATAGTATAATATATATATACCGTAAACTTTTATTTTTTGAAAGTAACTTGAATAATAATATAACATTAATTTTTGGCTGATCCACGCTGCACAAGTAGGCTACATAACGAGAATTCCCCAAGTTTGTAGGATTGATTTTTAACAAACTATTCGTTTCGAACATGATATAAAGTATGCAAGATTGTGTATAACTCACCCTCGAAAGCCCTAGTGCGCTACCGGCGCCCTTTACTAACCTGTGTCTTCAAATTCTAGAAGTTAAAAAAAAACAAGATCGGTTACTTGGAACACTCAAAACATAAGAAAATCACTAGAGCTATCACGGACCGCGCGATCCTCCACTAGGCATCTGCCAATAGTGAATGCACAATAATGAATGCAAATTGATAGAAAAAAATTATTTGAAAAAAAAAAATTTGACAAAATTTATGGTTAGAAAAATTTTATGCAAACTTAACAAAAAAACTCGGCTCTCCAGCTCTAACATAAATTAAATTTAATTATACCTCCTATCCAATTACTTACATTGGTATATTATACAAGCACTTCTAACTAATTCAAATTTGCAAACAATTTGGTCTATCACAGAATATCATACTCTTCTTAGAAGAGTCAGAAAATTACTCAGTTAATTCTACATCAAACTATCTCACCGTACTCTATATATGCAACCGACTAATTCATCCAAATCTCAAACTTATATCAATGACAACAATGAAACTAACAAAAACCACTATCGCTCTAAGAAAAATATATATTGACTAATTTAGTAATAATTTTTACTTACATTTACTCGTTACCATTCCCATGTGTTGTTCCACTTTTTCATGACATACTGACATAAAAATAATAACAGATTCTTTAATAGAAAATCATAAATATTTCATTCAATCTCACTCCTTTCTCTTCACGCGAATTGAATAAAAAATACATGTAATCATTCTTTAAATAATGAAATGAAAACAATGACAAAACGAGAAAAAACAATTTTTATTTAGAGTGAAGGTTCTTTTAATCTGTTGATAAAATTGGGAAAAATATTAGATGCACAAAATGAAGGTGTAATAAAGGGTCAGAAGCATCTGTAAAGAACTGATCAACTCAAATGTTTTAGGAGAAAAGAAGATTGAAATTAAAAAAAATAAATTTCGACATCGAAAAACATTTATTTGAAAAATAATAAATAAATATGTATGAATTTAATATATAGAAAAATAAAAGAGGTGAATATGTGAATGAGCAAAAACTTAAACGAAGGAGTTAAAATAAAAGGTAGAAAAAGCTCTTCTGTATTTGAGAAAAAAGGAAACTCTGAGAAAATAAAGAGTTAAATGGTGTGATGATGAGAGAATAAAAAGAGTGGAAACTGCTTGAAATAACATAGAAGTGACAATAGGAGTGATGGTCTTTTTTTAAATAACTGTGATGAAAATTGTGATAGTGAAAAGGAGGTTATTCTGAATGAGAAATAAAGTGAACAAGGTAATCTTTATTCACTATAAACTAAGAAAAAAATGAAAAAGCGATCTTAATGTGATGATGGTACAGATATATAAAAAGTATATAAATAAATAAATAAATAAATTATGAATGTGTGTGTCTTGATCTTAGAAACTATTAATTGAACCATACGATACTTTTGATATATTTCGCACCAAAAACATACTCACCTAATTGGCAAACTCTATACCGCTCAGTAATAAGTGTCATTTTATTGTCTCAAATGAACTTGTAAACCAAAATATCGTGAATATTTCATTCTATACACTCAGAATAATATTCAAATAAACTATATTACCCACTTTAATTTAATTATAAAATAGATTTATTAATTCTGTTTTAATATCCACAGATGCCATTCTTCCTTTCCTGAATATTCCCTCCTCCCAACCCATCCATGCACTTACCCCTGAAAATAGCCAGCCACTTGTAGATTCCAAACCATTTCTATCTATCTCTGCTCTTCATCATCTCTCCCTTTACTGAAATTATACCTGTCGCCTCTTCTTGAATACTAGCCCTATTCCCCCCCCAAAAAAAAATTAGTATACGCGAATGGTGTGTGAAATTAGTAATAATATAAATTATACATTGATTCGTTATATAATGATATCAAGGATAATAGTAGATAATATTAAAATAAATATTAAAATTATTAAGTCTCCACTCCAGAAAAGTTGAAATGTGTACGAATGAATAAATTGTGATTGATTATTTGATATATTATGGCGAAAAAAAAAGATGATTAGAATTAATAAAGATAATTTAAAGAAATAAAAAATACCTTTTAAAACAAAAGACAATCTTATTGATGTTTGATTATGTTTCCTTTTTTCAAAGAATTTAAATACAATAAAATAATAAATAAAATAAAAATAAATGGAAAAGAAAATATAATGAAGTGAATTGATAAAGGATTATACAGATCCTCAAAGAGGGAAGATTTGCTTATGACCAAATAATATAAAGTATTTATTCTCAGTATATCTATTTATTATAATGTGGCTAGGAAAGAGAGTAAGGAGCATCTTAAAAGAATAATGAAATGAAATTATGACTGTTGTGCTGGAGCAACTGGAATAAGAAAAAAAGTTTCCTAATCAAACCATTTATCAAAAGTAATGATCATTCAGAGTTATCTTACATTCAGATAAGGTGTTGAATCGTAACTCAGTTCACCAAACCAAACGAATACATTCTGTCTGTACCGATTTCTTGGGTTGTTGATATTCTGGATTTTCTGTTTTTTTTTCTAGATTTAATAAGAATCTCAATGTTCTGCTAGTTTTAAAGTTTCTGGAGAATTTTTTGATATTGGGGTTGCAGTAGCATGAAGACAAGACTAGTTCTAGTCTATTTGTTTTGAAATGAGAGAAGATTCAAGCGGTTAAAAGTAAATAAAAAGGCTTGATTGAAATAGTATATATATAAAGCTACAATAGATTATGAGTTTCACATATGGATTTTATATATGATATATATTAGGAAGAAAGGAAAAGAGGATATAGTAGTAATTCAATGAATCAGATGAATATGAAAAGACGCCATAAAATACTAAGACATTTTACTGCGATAAAATAAAATAATGTAATAAAATAGGGGACTCGCAAGGAACAAGAAGCTATTCTGACCATTCGAGTAACTATTCTTATTTAAGAAAGCAGATAGTAATATTATAAAATAAGTGATAAGGGAATATAATATAAGTTCATAGTAAGAAAGTGAATTTATGGCTGAATTTTTAAACTTTCTTATATGTGAATATCAATAATGAGATGTAGCTTCAAGTATTAGGATAAATATGTGGATAGTGAAACATTGTAAATCTGTACTTTTACATAATTTAATAGAGTTAAGTAGATGTAATAGTAATATAAAGTGACAGTGAATGTGAAGTGGGTTATTCATCCTATGAGTTGTAAATGAAAGTTAATGTATTTATG
This sequence comes from Trachelipus rathkii, assembly GCA_015478945.1. Lineage (NCBI taxonomy): Eukaryota > Metazoa > Arthropoda > Malacostraca > Isopoda > Trachelipodidae > Trachelipus > Trachelipus rathkii. The sequence goes on from JABUQX010038919.1 coordinate 5,863, forward strand.
GAGGAGGAGTTATAAATATTAATATATGGATATTCTTAGTGAAATAATGTTATAATAATACTTCAATTATAATTATACTATTACAATACTTGGATTTAATGAATAATATTACTTGGTTTATATGAAAACGATCTATCATAATATATATTTATACAAATAATAATAATGGAGTGAGTTGATAAATTGAACTGTGAATTAATGGTTAATAATATATATATATTATGTACAGTATATATACTAAATCGTATATATATAGAGTGTTATAGGTTTACGATTAGGTATGTATAATAGACTGAAATATAGAAACAGTTGATATAAGAATTATACCTTATGTTATTAAGTTTTATTTAGGGTGATAAAGGAATTGTAGAAGAACTAAATTTAGTATCATTCAGGTAAAGTATTAAGGTTATTGAGTGGTTGCTTAAGAGAGGTACTTTTAATGATTGTATTTTGGTTGATAATAAGAGTTGACCGTCGAAAGGGTACTGATTATTTGAAAAGACTAGATATAGCTTGCATTTATAGAAATGGTGATATGACAGGATTTAATAAGTAAGTTATACTATGTGGCATAGGTTATGTTGTAAGTATAGTTTGTACTTAATGACTTCTGAATGGTAAATTTCAAAAGCTATATAGTATGTAGCCTAGATACAGAGAAGCATATAGTGTGCAAGTAAGAAAGAATAATATGAAATGGAGTGTAAATGGTTACTATATATATATATTATATAGGTAGAGAAGTTTATTTAGTTATTACTGGCATTATAATTATTATTAGCTATGGTTATAATTTATTAATATAATGTATGAATATTAGGTAATGATGTAATATAATTAGTAGATTAGGGATGTCATGATGGATAGTGAATGGTATTATAAGACATTGAAAAATAGGAAGAGTAGAAATATAAGGCAGAACATTTTAAATATAAGTCCTTGTTACTTTAATTGTAAGTGACATAAATTGAATATTTATTTTGTATGGACTAATCAATGCTAAATCTATATTGAGATAATGATTTTTGGCCGGGTGTTTGATAAATATATAGGTAACTGCTGTATTGAAAGTTAAATGTTTGATACTGAATAGTATTACAGTATGTATATATAGGTAGATGGTTGGACGATGTAACTCAAGGGTGAGTAAATAAACAAAATATCTACAAATAAAAAACTAATATTTATGTCAATAATATAAAAACATATTGTTAAATTTTGTTTTATCATAAAATGAAAGAATATTTTTAATATTTTTTATACTTACATTATTGTAATAATATTATTACTATTCATTTATATTATAATTGTAATTATAGTTTATTTTAAATAATGATTTTATTGTATATAATATATAATAATTATTATATATATTATCATGCCACGTTAAATAACAAACAATTTAAATTTTAAATAAAAAACATTTAATTTAATTCACTTTTATCCTCTCCAAAAAATTATATTCATATTTGTCTAAATATCATATATTATATATTATTATATATATATTATATGCAAGGGTTTGGGTGGAGTCTCTACAGGAGTTTAAAATTCTAACCTCTGTATCCAAACCTTAAATCCCCCACCTATTACTACTCATTAAAATAGTATGTACTATAGTAGCCGTATAATATATATATATTATTATAATATAATATTATATAATATTAATAATAATATAATTATATATATATTTTAAGGTAAATATATTTAATATATATTTCACTTCTGTGAACTGTGATACTCGTTAACACCAGAAGACTCCAAATCATGAGGTACTTCATAATTTTAGGGAATTTTACAATCAGTATCTCCCATAACCAACTGAGTTAGGTATTTCAATTTGGTCCTTTCTTCACTGATGCATAGCTGACGTTAGGGAGTAGAGGCCTATATAACACTTTCAAGTCACATAATTTATCTAACGATCTTGGAATACAGTATAATTATAATATGGTAACTCATTACACATTATTCCAGATCTTTACTCATATAATCACAAATCTCGAATTAACGCTATATATGATACTTTATTGTTATATTCACCACTACTTCTCTCGATTTATAATATACACCTATATTCTCCTTCCTATTGTATACTCTGACTCCACAATGCTGTAGCTCTATATTATTTATACTTTTTCTTTTTATCCAGCAGCTATCTCAACTCTATGGATTAATTATCTAGACTACGTCATTTCTGTGCATAACTTTTAAATCTCAGGAGCTAATTGGTAGGGGTACTCATTGAGTATAATATTATATATATAGTTGTTCTTTATGTATATATATATATAATAACCTAAACTACTATCTATTTGGAATGAATGCCTTAGTCATTAATTGACTATCGGGGATGCTTCGGTTTGTCACTCACGCTATGATAAATAAATAAAGGGATAGACGTGTATACTTGAACTTAACTTCCTGCAATGTGGGAGAAGAGGGGGACACGTACAGTTACTACTTCAGTAATAGGTTGAGGGTATGAGTCAAACACAAGGTTCATAATAAGCAAATTGCTAAGTATTCATAACAATTAATGAAATGTGCTCTTGTTTTGTCTTTCTCCCTCCATGAAAAATTGCTCAATGTTGTAGGTGTCTCGGTGTGGGTTGGGTAGTGTGTTTGGTGTTGTTGCGTGGGCTCGTGTATGTGTTCGTAGTGAGGTAGTGAATACATGTGGTCGGTGTGTTTCGTCCATGTGGTGTCGTATCTTGTACTCAATGATATTATCCATTATAGCTATTTTCTTCTGTATGTACATTCAATACATTCGTTCTCCTAATAAATCACTTTCTTATCTCAAATATGGTTTTAACTATTCTTGCATACTCACATAATATAATTGCAATAGAGTGAATAATAATTTATATATCGTCAGTAGGAATAGCAAAGAAATATAAATAGTTAACATAATTAATAAATATAAAACATGAAATATGAAATGCGCAAACCTGCTTGGTTCTCCTAATTGAATAATGAAAAAATAATAAATGGTATAAAAAATAGATTCCCATTAATGCAATCAAAATAAAAATAATTCTAATAATTACAAACTTTTAGATAATAATAAAAATCTGCCCATATTACACTCCACACTATATATATTCGTCACATTAATGACACATAGAGTTCCATAATGAGATCTTGCTTAACATCATCACTCATAGAATAATAGTATCAGTAACCTAAAACATTCTATTACTCACTGAACTCATTCATATTTTAATTTTTTAATACTAAATTTACTAATATCACTCAACTGAGATGAAACTCGATATTAACTTGAGATCAATCCTCTACCTATAATCACTATTAATACTATAATATATAATAATTAATACAAATCATCAATAATTGCGATTTAAAATCACCTTATTTCTCTGTTCTTTACCAATGGTGTAATTATATTACAACATACGAGGATCATTGCCTTATGTCATTATCAGAATAAAAGGTTCTATGAAACGTCAGGAAAGGCTAGTGGCACGTATAGCAAGATGGCATTCCTCCCCGTGTTTCTTAAATATTAAAAAGAAAGGGATGAGCTTGTGCTTCATATATAGGACTGAGAATAATGCACCTAGGATACTCATTCACATGATTTCAATAACATTAATTCATCTATCTATTAAGTTTTACTTAAATTTAATTACATTAATGCTTAAATTAATACTTACATGCTGATGAAATAGCACACTACGAGCATAAATATATGAGAATTCCAAATCAGTTATCCCGAGATTAAATATAAAATGGTAGAATAAAATAGTCCACATGACTCATAGAATTCCTATCAATAAAATTGACTTCCAATACTTAAAATCTAACCTAACTAATTTATAAAAAAATATAAACTAAATAAATACTTTGAAAAAATCTCATTCTTAACTATCATACATTTTCACATATGGAATCATATCTGGAATGAAATGATTAATCTGTCAATCTCACCTATATCATATTAACATAAGTATGAAATTATACAAGTTAATGGCTTTTCGTAATAATAATAATAATTCACACTAATATTCTCTTTAAATATTAATAATCAAATATAATAATAATAGATGTGAACCAGAAATCCAACCAAAATACATAGAGGATAAAAATATTAAATATTGTTTTTAATTGGTTTCTGTTATCACATTTTTCTGCATTCATGTTTGACAACAGAGAAGACCATAGCGGTAGTGCTTGCGCCGTATGAATTTTGGTGTCGTTATTGATATCATTATTCTAATTTGCCAAGGGGCCTTGGTGGAGCACGAAGGAGACCCTATTTTCGACCTCTTTTAACGAGCTGATAACTCATTTGCCATTTTTATTTGTTGTGCTCTGTTCCTATCTAAATAAGTTACTGTCCCTCTTTCATTTTCAAAACATCAGTATTTTCTTCTCATTTTTGCATTTATTATTATTTGATGTATTCTATTTATGTATTCTATATGTATTTTTATTCATTATCTCGATTTCATGCTTTCCATATCATTAAATCATAACTTTGTTTGTGAGTAGAGTCCTCTTAGTTCCTATTCTTCTCTTATCCTTTATTATTTTTAACATATTTATTTATTTATTATTCCTGTTATTATTGTTTAAACTCAAACTTTTCTGTATTCTTATTATTCTATTTCTCTATTAAATTTTATATTCCTACTTTATTTAAATTTCACGCCTCACGCCCATTCACTAATGGTGATCACACATAATATTACTCTATACTTCTTTTGTTTGTCCGATTAATTTGCATACCTTCAATCGATTTCCTATTTTTATCTATATTATATATATTATATTGAAATTTTCATTAATAATTTTGATTATACTTTATAATTATCTTTTTAGCTTTTGAATTAGAGTTGCCCTCGTCTTTAATAGTGAATTAATTATTATTCTAGTGAATTTTATTCTATTATTATATTATTTATTATTCTATTTGTATTATTCGAATTATCTATGTTGGATGGACATTATTATTATTTATCTCCTTGTCGAATTTCAATATTTTTATCTCTCTCCGCATATTTTCTCAATTGAACATAATAAATTTATTTTATATCAATTCTCTTTTAAAATATTTTATATAATAATTTTCTCTATGAATTCTATTTTCACTTAGTTAATTCTAACACTTTGTGACTGGGTTTTTTGCACGAAAAAAGTATTCAGCCTTTCCTTATCGTATCCTTCGACGGCTCTACGTCTCTCCTGTGAATAACATAAGCATTCTTGGTCTAACATAAACAACAATTATCTTGGAAACCTCCATATTTCATGGTTGCTAAGGTGGCTTTCAAAAAAGCTGGAGTTCTGTCAAGGTTGCGGGAATTTTTTTCCTCTGCACAGCTACCCCGGTGTATTATAAGGGCCTTATTCGCCCTTTATGGAAGTATTGTTCTCATAATTTGGGGTGCCCTGACTCCAACCTTCTTCTATTGGATAGGGTTGACTTTAAAGCTAAGAGACTAATTAAACTTCCCTACTATCAAACTCTCTTGACCCTCTATCTCTGGGACGAACGTTGGCGCTCTAGTCTTTTCTATAGGTACCACGGCGGCAGATGCTCGGGGGAGTTGATCCCTCGCATTCCACCACCTCTTTGCGTTGGCCCTAGTAGCACAAGAGGTGCTTTGCTCTCGCAATAATTTTTTGCGTGAATATTGCGAACCCCAGACTTGTTCGTTGGGGTGCTTCCTTGCTTTCCAGCTACTTCTGTTCTGCGAACTCCTTGGCTTTTTCTGTTTTTCCAACATATATTAATATTCCTCTCTTTAAAGCTCACGTTCTGCGCTTACCTGAGAACTATGCGTTAGACTGTAGATTGGGTGGGTGTTTCAATGTTTTATTTTCCACCCCCTCCTTGGAAGGGTCCCAGCCGTGGTGTGTGGATCTGTAAATATGTATATATATATTTATTATTATATATATATATATAATACTAATATATATATATAATATATATATATATATTATATATATATATATATATAATATATATATATATACTATATATAGTATGGAGGCGTTAATTCCATTTTCTATCTCTTGAACTAAAACTAATAAACCTTGGTTTATCAGAAATTATCATTGTTTTCAAATCCAGAAACTCGTGCTTTTACACATTTCATCCCGGAATGTCCAAAAATCAGTTCTTTGACACCCTAAAAAATTTTCTTTGTAGAAAAGGCAACAATCTTTCTTAACTCATTCAACTCATTCACTCTTTCTGACATTTTGCAATTTGAAAATGTCAGCTCCAACTTTGCTTCCTCCTCTCTACTTCATCTTGTATCTCTGTCGGTAATACTGCTCTCTAAACTTCTACTAAAGCTGAACTGTCTGCTCAAACCTTTCCCTCTAATTCCATTCTAGACGGTTGGTTCCTGAGCTATTCCTCCTCTCTTCCTACTTTCAACTCGTTTAAATGTTATTTCTTCACTCTCTGAGCTTAACACTAAGAAGGCCGAGAGTGCTGAAGTTATCTCTCCAGTGGTCCCCTTCCACATCTAAATGCATATTGTTCTTCAACAATTATCCTTTCTATTACTCGACACAGTCTTTTCACATATTTTCTAATACTTCTAAATGTAACTTATTCTTTAGCAATGGACCCCTCAGCCACTCGAACCAAAATACCAGCATATACAATTCCTTCCCTACAATATTCAATGAACTAATTCTGTTACAGTTTTTACAGATTCCCTTATCACCCTTACTGTTATATAGGGGTACTGTCAATGCTCCCTTCCAATCCTTCGAAACTACACCCTTCGCAAACGCTTTGTTACACAAATTCCGGTCAATTACAATCTCGTATCCATTGATCATTTTACAAGGAATTTCATCTCTTTATTCCATTCCATCATTTAAAAATTTTCAACTTTCTCACTCTACCTATTACCTCCTCCCTACTAATTACCTTATCCCCAAAATGCCTATTTTTTCTTACCCCATTAAACAAACACACATTCACTATCACCTCTTCATCAGTGCCAATGTTATGCAGATTTTGGAAGTGTTCCCTTCACACTCTCCTCACGTCCATTTCATCAGTCACGAATGCACCATCCCTATTCATTATTCTATGAAATCTGTTTCTTAACCTTTTTTATTTTCTTGCAGAACAGTTTCTTATTTCTTTGTAAGTCTAAATTCACCTTCCTTCCTCACTGTTCATTTACCTCTTTTAATTCTCCTTCATACGCAACTTTATTTCCTATTCTTTTCCTCCCTATATATTTCCATACACCATTCTTTCGAAACCTCGTCAATGGCTTTTCACATTCAAACACCTCTCTTTTTTTGCTTTTAACAGATTCCATCACACTTTCATACCACCAATCACTCTTGGCATTCTTACCTTTTACTCTGGTACACCGACATACTTCTCTTGTTCTACTAACAAATGTTTATTTCATTGGAGTCCAGATATGCTCATTTAAATCTTGTTCACATTCAACGGACTTATTTACAATTAATCTCACATACTTTTCCATATAACCCTGTACATTTAGCTTCTCAATCCGGATTCTCCACACTTCCTTCCTTTTTTTCCTCTCCAACCATGCCCCCACTAACTTAATTATACATAAATCAACATTATAATCTGATATTTCCATCCCCAACCCCCTCACCGATTTAAAATCCATATCATATATGATATGATATGAAGTATACTTCAACATCTTCACTAAAACAAAATCAATCAAACTCTTCAATTCGACACAAGCTCTACCTACTATGTAGAACTTACAAAAAAAAATCCATAGCTCTGTATCACGCGCCACTCATGAGAATAACAACTTCTTCTTTTCCCCTTTTCAGCACACATACATTTCACCCAACACCACTCGTCATTATCGCTTAATTTTATCTTTGTTTCAACACAGCACGCAAATCACATTCATCTTTTCTAAATATGTCCATCACCACACTCCTCTTCTACTCTCCATGTACACAGAAGTTTCATACAGTTCCACCGGAAGATACAAAGTCTCTTAGGCGATTACGACCAAAGCAAAAGCCATAAGCATTCCTAGGATATAAATAAGTGGTAGCGGGTCCCAAACCCAGCTATACCACTGTCCTTTTAGTCTGCATCTCAAATCACGGAGAATGTACACTGTGGAAATTCTTTCTTCCCCCAAACACAGGGATATATATATATATATATATATATATAACATATATTATATTATATATATATATATATATATATATATATATAGGTGGGATGGGTTAAAACCATTTGGTTTAAACCATTGGTTTAAACCATGGTTTAAACCACATAAAAAAAACCAATGGTTTAAACCATATAAAAAACCATGCATAAAATATTTAAAAATATATTTATTAATGATTTCTTTAGCATGTTGATATGGTTTTCTCAATTTTCAATCGAAGAGTAACTGAAAGAATAAAAAAATTTCTGCTGATTTTATATTATTGTGAGAATGATTTAATATATTATATATATATATAATATATATATATAATATATTATATATATATATATATATATATTATATAATATTATATATTATATATATATTATATAATATATATATATTTGTAAATTTAACATGTTTAAAACATGAATCTTGTTTCGAGCACCTTGGGAATCCATTTTCTACCCATCGATGCACATTTTCCAAAGTTTATAATAATAACTCAATGTGTGGAGTGTGTGGCCACAGCATCAACCAAGCAAGAAGGCAATGACTGTAAACTAAGTGATGATGTTTATATTTGAAAATATGAATATGGAGCTAGAACAGCTTAATCCACTACTCAACAGACAAGATTTAGCAAAAGTAAAAAGGAGGTATCATCAGGCAGAAACAGAAGCTCACTTATTGGCGTATATTTTTAATCCAAGATATCAGACCGCAGTACTTCCAGAGGATGAGTATTCAAAAGCAATGGAATTTATGGAAAATGAGTATCCTGAACTGATGTCCATATGTATAAATTTAAGAGCAAATTCTCCTCCATTTCATAAAAGTTACCTATTTGATGATTCTCTGTTGTCAGCAGTGACTCCTTCATCTTGGCACATATCTCTCAAAGAAAAATTAGAGGAGAAGGTTATATATAAAATAGTAAGCATATTGTCAGCAACTTCATCAAATGCTAATGTTGAAAGAGTATTTTCAACTTTCAGACTTATGCACAGCAACATTAGAAATAGGTTGGCAACAGCTATAGCAGGGAAATTAGTTTTTTTTTTTTTATAAAATTCTTAATGATAATTTCAGTTTCGACTTTTAATGATGAATCTCTCTCTCTCTCTCTCTCTCTCTCTCTCTCTCTCTCTCTCTCTCTCTCTCTCTCTCTCTCTCTCTCTCTCTCTCTCTCTCTCTCTCTCTCTCTCCTCTCTCTCCTCCTCTCCTCCTTCTCTCTCTCTATATATATTATATATATATATATATATAATATATAGTATATATATATATAATAATAAATTAATAATATATATATATATAATTATATATATATTATATTATATATATATTATAATATATATATATATATATATTATTTCTAGTATTCAAATATAAAGGTAAAAAAGAATTCATTTGTATATCATTATAATTTAATTTTGAATAAACTTTTTCTTGTGTTTTTTTTTTTTTTTTTGGTAAAAATTAATAAAAGTATAACCTTTTTTTTCAGATAGAGTTATATTATTATAATATAACCCTCTTATTTTTTACTTTATGAGTTTTTGTAAAACTCAAAAAATAATATTAATTTTATACCATTTACAGTTATCAAGAAAATTTGAAATTTAGGAATCTAAAGAAATTTATTAGGGAATTTTCAAATATGTGTTAGCACATGTGCATAACAGTTTCCAGTAGTGATTTTTGCCTTTAAAAATCTATAAAAACCAATAAAAACCACATTACAACCATCAAAATAGCATAAAACCCCATAAAAACCAAAAAAACCAATTGGTTTATTTGGTTTATTTTAAAAAAAACAATGGTTTTTGTTTTTTTAAAAAACCATGGTTTTTTTCCCACCCTATAGATCTATAATTTTGTAAATACTGTTTTTATAATATTATATATATTATATTATATATATATATATTATATTATATATATATATATAATAAATTAATATATATATATATATATCAGATGCGACTCCTCCTACACTTGGGCTGCTCGGTTAGAAGGAGTTATTTATTATAGAAACGATCGATCTTCTTCAAATTTCATAAAGTTACGATAAAATTGCCTTAATTTTTTTATTTATTTTTTTTTTTTGTGAAAATTGGTCATATTGAAGAAAATAATACATAATCATATAAAAGATTATTTAAAATATAAACAAAATGTATAAGAATCAACGCTATTGAATAATGCTATTTTTCAATCGATTATAAAAGGTGGCAGGTCCGCTTCTGCAAAAGAGCGGACAGAAAATTTGAAGACAGTTTACAATATACTCTATAAATAATAATTTTTAACAAACAATATTTAACAAAATGAATAAAGAAATTAATAAAATAATATAATAATATAAAATAAAAGAATAATTAAAAAAAAACAACTTGAAATACAATAGCTAACCATAAAATCAATTTTAAATCAAAGAAAACTTTTAAATAGCAATAACTCAAGTATATAATGTGAATATTTTTGCTCTCTCTCTCTCTCTCTCTCTCTCTCTCTCTCTATATATATATATATATATATATATATATATATATATATATATATATATATATATATATATATATATATATATATATATATATATATATATATATATATATATATATATATATATATGAGAGAGAGAGAGAGAGAGCCCGAGTAGTAAAAAGTTACTGGAGTTATAACTGATATATATAATATATATATATATATATATATATATATATATATATTATATATATATACTAATATATATATATATTATATAATATATATTATATATATATATAATATATATATTATATATATATATATATAATTATTGATAATATATAAACAGGTCAGCTTTTCGATTGTCCGTCATATGTATCTTAAAAACTATTAATGCTACAGTAAAACGAAATACATTGCTGGAATGCTATAAAGCTTATTACTGGAATGTAAAAAAAAAAAAAAAAAATATTATATATATAATATAATATATATCTCAAAAACTACAAGCTACAGCGAAAATGAATACATTTTGGAATTCTAGGGAAAATTCAAAAAAAGAAAATGAAAAAAAATTAAAAAAATAAAAATTATTGTTAATAATTATAGTAATATGATTAGAAGGCCTATTTAGAGACCTTTTATTGGTTTCTCGATAAAATAAATAGACTTTCTATTAAATTTTGCTTTTTTTTTTTTTTTATAAAAGAATACCCCAAGGGTATACCGCACCGATGGCAGGAGTCGGGGTCTCTCGGCCTTCCGGGGAACTACGGGGTAGGACTAATTCCCCCCTATGTTCCCCGTCCCCGAGCCCCCTAGCTTGGTATTTGGGTGTCGCGGGGTTCCTCCCCCTCCCCCTACGGGGTATGGAAAAACGTCCCCCTATGGTTTTTCCCCCCCCGTCGGCTCGAGCCCCCTAGTTGCCGTATAAAGCAAAATTTAATAGAAGTCTTTTATTTTATCGA
>JABUQX010038920.1:0-12500 GCA_015478945.1 Trachelipus rathkii
GGGGGGGGGAGAGAGAGGTTACCACTCTCCTAAGAAATTAATACCAATTGATCCTCATTTCCATTAATCTACACAAATATCATTAGTTTAGTGTAAATTTTGTAGTTCTCTAAATTACACGCCTGTCATACATACAAGTAAAGGATAATAATAATATTAATAACAACCCTCCTTGAATAGAGCCTTTGCCATGAGTGGTGGTGACATTTGTATTTAAAAAAAAAAAAAAAAAAAAAACAAAAAAACGGCCTAATAATCTGCCCGTTGAATTTTCAATTAATCTCCCAAGATTCTTAAGATAGTATGTTTAAAATATTAAATCTATATATTTTTATTTCAGTATTAATAGATATTTTTATTTAGATTATGTATTGCTTCCTTTTCCCTTAAAACCTTTAAGGTGATATAGCTAAATCCGTTCAACGAGCTTTTTCTTAAAGGCATTATTTATCTCTATAAATCTTCTAAAGCGTCACAAGCTAAAAAAATCATTAAATTAATAGTATAAAATCGTAATAATATTTAATTATCATTATCGATAATAATAATCATAATATAATAATAATAATAATAAAATAATATAATAATAATAATAATAATAATAATAATAATAATAATAATAATAATAATAATAATAATAATAATAATAATAATAATAATAATAATAATAATTATTATTATAATTATAAAATAAATAATAATAATAATAATAATAATAGATAATAATAAAATAATAATTATTATTATTATTATTTTATATTATTATTATTATTATTATTATTAACTTCGTTTTAATAGATATTAATATTATTACGATTTTATTACTATTAAATTTAATGGATTTTATTATTATTTTATAAAATAATAATAATAATAATAATAATAATACTATTATAATAATAAAATAATAATAATAATAATATAATAGTGTAAATAAATAAAAAAGAACTTTTATAATAACCTTACAAATGAATAAGTATATTTGAACAAGCCATAATTAAAAATGATTTATTATTATGAATGTTTTAAGTAATATTTGCATATTGAATAATTAATTATTACAAAGGTATGCTCCATTTTTAAGTTCATTTTTTTTTTCAGTTCTACTTTTGTAATTTCGGTGTGTTGAATTCAACAATGTAATTCACATTGTTCTATTTTATTATTGGCCTGATTACCTAATTTTGATTAAATAAATGCTAAATTTTTTCGATAATGAATATATAATGATGATATTACTATTACAAAAACCACAAAACGCTTGCTGCTTCTGCATAGCAAGCATACAAAGTGAAGTAGCATAAAATTATTAGAAAATATTTAATTTCATTTGATTTTTCAAATTTTTTATTGGATGAAATGTTAATTTATAACCAAGATGAATTTTATGAAAGATCAATTTGTTTTGAAGAAAGGTGAAGAAAATTGAAGAATTTATTCTTCACTTCTCAGGCATAAATCGGAACAATAAGCATCACTTGCTAGCTGCAATAGAAGAAATGTCCCATGTTGGGGAAACCATAAATCTGCTAACACCACCTTCCCTCAATGATTGCTGATTCTCTAATTCAGATGAAGAAATAGCTGGTGAGTGTTTTACTCTTATCGTTCAAACTAATATAGAGACAAGTCAACCCAAACCTTTAATCCAACCAGAGTTGAACGATTTGACGAAACATCTGGTTTTGCTCAAAGAGTTAGTTCATTTGCAAAATTCGCGAAAATAATGTGATAGATTAGGAAATGATATTGTACTGATAGCGTCGATGAAAAAATTTATAATTATTTTACAGGTGGCAAAAAAAATTCTCTGGTTTTCTGAAAAAAAACATCAAAAACTTTGTCGAAGCTTCGAAAATCGTCGACCATTGTTGAAGAAATTTTTTTAGATGAGCATCTCGAGCTGATGAGAAAAGAATATGACTTCCCTCTCAAATATCCCTTCAACAAATTTAATTCATTCAATATATTTCCAGATCGAGGAGGGATGCGTGGTTTCTTCTTAAGTATATCTCAGTTAAACTATGCATGCATAGGATAGTTTTGTGACAACGGAAAGTTTCGTTATTTTAAGGTATTTATTTATGACTCGACAGAAGTCTTTATGAAAACAGCAACTAACTACTCGAGACTTACTGGTTTTAAAAATAAGTAAAATATTTCATAGTAAATGCTCATAGATTTTCGGACCAAAAAATAAAATATTTTTCTTCAAACCTTATTTTTATTGTAACAGTCAAATTATTATTTTTTATTTCTCTCTTTTCATTATTCCTCTTAGACTATTTTCAAAACTACTGATTACAGTACAAGGAGAACTGAAAACAATTAAATAGGATATTTCCGGGTGTTGAGAGGGAACGCAGGGATATGAACCTGCGGTCAGAATATAGCTGGTGTCTCAAGAGAGATATTCTATGTATGATACAAACTAAAGTCTTTGAGAACATCATTCCTTCCACATTGGAAGATTTTATGCATCTTTACTTATGTAAAACTGTTTCTTAGAATAATGTGTTAGTTCTTTTTATTTTAGTTATTTTTTTCAAATAATTTAATTAATAATATATATATATATATATATATATATATATATATATATAATATATATATATATATATATATAATATATATAATATAATATATACTATATATATATCATATATATATATATATCTATATAATATATTATATATATATATATATAATATATATATATATATTATATATATATATATATATTCTATTATATATATATATTATATAATATATATTATTTATATATATATAAATTTATAGAAAGAATAATAATTATATAAAGAAACAACTTTAACTACACAAAAATTTTCAAACGCAAAACATTCAGAATTGGACCTTAGATTTTTTTTTTTTTTTTTATTCGACCCATTTTCCAGTTTTCAACTAAAAAAAAAAAAATATAAATAATAAAAAAAAAAAATAAAAAAAAAAATTGAATGTGTTATGAAAATTGATTTTCCAGTAGCGGTTTTTTATTTGCACTTTAATTTCAATTTATATTAATTTTTTAGTTTTATATAAAATATTTTTTAAAAATCATTCTTCCTCCATTTTTTTTTGAATTCCTGACGAGTTTTTAATGCAACAAAGGGAACATATCTTGCTAGTCATATTACTACGAGTATAATATTATATACTTCAAGACTTTGCGCTTCACAAAAAAAATATCTCATTTTGTTTTAGATTGAAATAAATAACTTTCCATAAAGTTTTTTTTTTTTTTTTAATAATGTTAATTCATATGTTTATATCGTCAACTTTTTATAAATATTTATTTTTCATTTACAGCAATTATTCCTCGTAAATAATAGATAAGCTATAAATAAAAATATATTTTTATATTACACTACAAATTTAAATAATGGCAAAATATGGTATAGAAAAATAAATCGGGAGGTACTTTGTATAGTTATTTCCCCCAGTGTGGGGGAGAGAGGAGTCGGAGAGAGATCGTAATGACACCAATAAAATAGAAATTATTATAATGGAAAGCTATGAAAGTAGCGCAGGGAGAATTAGGTATAATAATATAACCATCAGAGCAGCCCATAACCATTAAATAACAGCTAAAACAAACATGATAATAGTTGTGACCTACGAAATATTGAGATTAGAATAGGAAATGACAGATAAATGTACAGTGTCCTATAAACAGACAGAATGCAAAAAGAAAAACAGTATTCAAATGGTAATTACTATTGCTATTATTATTTTATTATTATTTCCTTATTATTATTATTATTATTATATTATTATTATTATTATTATTATTATTATTATTATTATTATTATTATTAGTAAGTAGTAGTAGTAGTAGTATAGTGTACAGTAGTTAGTAGTAGTAGTAGTAAGTGTAGTAGTAGTATTAGTAGCATGTCAAATTCATATATTAATTATTATTATTATTATTATTATTATTATAATAATTGCTCTAAATATCATAATAATATTATTATTACCATTGGAGGGAGGTGTCAGTAGCATCTTTCATTATAGATAACAAATACATTATTTCATCCTTTGAATAACGGAGGTTCATAATTTATCGAATGAAGTTTCATAATTTATCGTTCACATTATTTTTCCAAAGATTTATATAAAAAAGGAGTCTCTGAAAGAAAGGAAAAACACAAATCCTCCTAAAATTCATCAAAAGGTGAATGTTTACCTAAAATTTCACCTAAAATAAAAATCTCCAAAAAAAAAATCACGTGAAATAAAAATGTGATAATTTCTTCCATAAAACAAGAATTATTAGTTAAAACATATACTTATCAAATACGAAAGAATGATTTTAATTTTTATTATTTTTGTTTATTTTTATTATTCAATATGCATGATTTGTAAAATTAAAATTTCATTAATTAACTTTTTATTTAAAAAAAAAAAATTTTATTAAAAAAAAAAATTATATTTATTTATTATATTATTATTATTATTATTATTATTATTATTATTATTATTATTATTATTATTATTATTATTATTATTATTATTATTATTATTATTTTTTTTTTTCTTATATTATATTATTATTATTAATTATTATTATTATTATTATTATTATTGAACGTTTACTTTTAATGTGCTTACTGTTGGTCAAGTAATGAGATACGTAGAAGTGACTAAATGTGAGCGAATAGAATGATTTTGTCTGGAGCAGAGCAGGTCACGTACTCGCCCTGTGTTCAATGGTACATCCTCAGCATGATATGAATCGTTCCACAGCTCCTTCAATACAATACGTTAAATAATTTCCGTAATGATTGTCGGTAGGTTTATTTCAATAACTTTAGGAAATTACATAACCTAAGAGAATAAAATCTAAACTTTATTAAAGTGTGTACTATTTCATTCGTCTTTTTCAGTAAATCTATCGTCGGAGAAAAATATTTATTTAAAATTTATCTATCACTTTAAGTTATGAAAACCAGCAAAAATCGGCCTGGATTTAACTCCTTTAGATTTTTAACTTTGGGATTCAAATAAATATAAAATTTCTTAATATTAAATTGTTAATCCATTTTTGGTAGAGTCTGGTATTCATTTATGGGTTGGTTCTACTCATTCACCTCTTTTTGATAGACTACAAACAATGACTTAGTCTCATTAGGTTACTCATTTTTACCGAGATACGAGACTACGTCTGCAGCCCTCCTTTAGATTTTTCTATCTCTCCCTCATTTATTTAAGGAAAGTGACATAGGGCATGACTCTTCTGAAACCTCAAATCACAAGCATGTCTCCTCCTTTCAGGAATTCATGTGACTCGTCTACGAACGCATCTTATTGTTTTCATGTCTAACACTCAGAACATACACAGTATCACTATAGGTATTATATCATGCCCACACACCCTCTCTTTTCTGTATGTAGTATGGATCACTTCCCAATATTCCCCTCCCCTCGATTTCATCTGGCAAAAACTGGTGCATACACCCACCCATATATATATATATATGATATATATTATATATATAATATATATATATATATTATATATATATATATTATATATATATAATATATATATATTATATTTATATATAGATGGGTGGGTGTATTGCACCAGTGTTTTGCCAGATTTTCATATAAATATTTATATTCATAGTTATGCTTATTCAACCACTCCATATTATATATATATATATATATATATATAATATTAATATATATTATATATATATAATATATATATATATATATATCTATAATATATGTGTGTGTGTGTGTGTGTGTGGTGTGTGTTGTGTGCGCTGTTGTGAAATTGAAATTTGGGTGGAGCCGGAGCCGGAGCCAAAAAAAACTTTTGCTATAAAATAAAAAGGTTCGAAATCGAAGGTGGTGCCGGAGTCGTATATTTTAAAAAGATGGAACCGGTTACGGAATCGGAAATATACCGGCTCCGCAGCCTTATTTATAATTTAGAGTTATATTCGAATCAAAATTTAGAAAAGTATGTTCTCAAATCGGTTCTCAATGTTTCAATTAGAGTTCCTATCAAATCTGATATTAAATAAAAGAAAAAAAGAAAAAAAATTATATTTTTCTTTATTTAATTTGAGTGTACAAGGTTCCTCCATATTTGATAAAAACACAACTACGTTATCTGAATTATTCAATATGAAACACTTAAGCATCATCGATATATCAGAAATAAATGCAATATTTAAAGAGAAATATTCCAAAAAAAATTTCTATTTGACACAAAAATTCAAACCTGAACCTGAATATGACTCCATATATAGAAACACCATTTAAAAAAGAAAAAGCAAAAACAAAAAGAAACAATGGTTTTCCAACAAAATTAAAAATGTTTTTTTAGAAGTACTAATGAAGAGGAACTAAAAACAATAGTTTTAAATGGTTGTTGTTCATGTTTACGGTTAAAATTAATAAACATTTTTCATTCTTTCAATTTCAATGTTTCAGTTTCAAACTATTACAGTTATTGCAACGTGAAAACCTCAACATCAGGACACAACAAAAACTTTGCAGGGATTTGGGAAATTAACGTTATTAAAAATAGTGAAGAATCTGTTCATTGAATTTTCAAATATCTTATAAGCATACAAACTATATTTGGTTATAAACAATTACTAGACACACAACCAAGCTAACTAATGGTCTAAGTGTAACGTCAAGATTCTTATGAATGACAATCCAATATTCGAATCTATATATTTTATGTTAATATCAGTAATTTTTTATCAAGATTATGTATTGTTTTATTCCTTAAATATTTATGGTGATATACCTAAATCCATCCAACGAGCATTTGGTTTACTCATATACATTATTTTTCTCTAAAAATACCCAAACAAATTACTCCAATAAGAAAAATCCATAAAATTTAATAATAATATCGTAGTAATATTAATATTATTATCAATAATAATAATAATAATAATAATAATAATAATAATAATAATAATAATAATAATAATTATAATAATAATAGATATAAAAATAGACTTTTTTGCAAATAAACCTAAAAATGCACAAAGCTTATTATTAGCAAGGGACGTCTTTCTAGATCTAATTATTATGAATATTTTTATAAATTGCAATATATAACTCATCAACATGTATATTGAATAATTAATTATTATTATAAAGGTCTGCGTTATTTTTTTAGTTCGGTTTTTTATCCAGTTCAACTTTTGTAATTTCGGTGTGTTGAATTCAAGAATGTAGTTCATTTTGTTCTATTTTATTATTGACCTGATTACTTAATTTTGATTCTATAAATGCGAAAATATTTCGATAATGAATATATAATGATGATATTACCAGTACAAAGATCACAAAACGCTTGCTGCTTCTGCATAGCAAGCATACAAAGTGAGGCAGCATAAAATTATTTGAAAAAAATTAATTTCATTTGACTTTCCAAATTTTTGATTGATTTGATTTATTTTGATCCGATTTTATTTGATTTATTTATAAACAAGATAGATTTTATGGAAGATCAATTTGTTTTAAATTCTTCCCTTCTTAAGCATAAATCGGAACAATAAGCATCACTTGCAAACTGCAATAAAAAAAAGTGTCCCATGTTGGGAAAACCATAAATCAACAATCGCTGATTGTTTAATTTGAATGAAGAAATGACTGATTATAGTTTTACTGTTACCTTTCATTCTAATATAGAGACAAGCCAACCCAAACTTTTAATCCAACCTGAGCTGAACGATTTTGACGAGACATTTGGTTTTGCTCGAAGAGTCAGTTCATTTACAAGATTCGCAAAAATAATGTGATAGTTCAAGAAATGACATTGAACTGATAGCGTCGATGAAAAGTTTTTTAATTATTTTACACGTGACAAAAAAGTTCTCTGGTTTTCTAAGAAAAAAAAAACAAAACATC
Organism: Trachelipus rathkii; assembly: GCA_015478945.1. Taxonomy (NCBI): domain Eukaryota; kingdom Metazoa; phylum Arthropoda; class Malacostraca; order Isopoda; family Trachelipodidae; genus Trachelipus; species Trachelipus rathkii. The sequence continues at coordinate 7,912 of JABUQX010038920.1, forward strand.
AATAACCTTGTTGAAGCTTTGAACATCGTATACCAGTGTTGAAGAATTTTTTTTCAGAAAACATCTTGAGCTGATGAGAAAAAAATATGACTCCCCTCTCAATTATCCCATCAAGAAAAGCAATTCATACAATATATTGCCAGATCTAAGAGGGATGACTCGTTTCTTAACTATATCTCAGTTAAACTGTGTATAGGATAGCTTTGTGACAACGGAAACAGTTTCGTTATTTTAAGTGTATTTATTTATAATTGACAGAAGTTTTGTGAAAACAAGAAACTAACTACTCCAGTACTTACTGGTTTTAAAATAAGTAAATATTATTACTCATGAATTTTCGGAGCATAAAATAAAATACTTTTCTTTAAATTCGAATAAACAGTTAACATTAAACCTTATTTTTATTGTAACGGTAAAATTATTATTTTTTATTACTCTCTTTTCATTAATTTCTCGTGGACTATTTTCAAACTACTGGTTACAGTAAAGAGAAATGAGAACGATTATATCAGGATATTCCGGGTGTTGAGAGGGAACGCAGGGATATAAACCTGCGGTCATAATATAGCTGGTATCTCAAGAGAGATATTCTATGCATGATACAAACTAAAGTCTTCCATATTGGAAGGTTATTCTGTCTTAACTTTATAGATTTTTTGCATCTTTACTTATGCAAAACAGTTTCTAAAAATAATGTTTTAGTTCCTTACCAATAATTTTCAAATTAATAATTATTTCCGAAATTGAAATAGAATAAAACGTTGAATCAAATGAGTTTTATTTTTAAATTAAGCAAAAAAAAATTACATTTCTTTCTCCGTTCAACTCTGACCCCAAACTTAACCCCTATGCTCAATCTTACAAGTACTCCACACCAAGATAAGGTCTGGAGCTCACTCCCTTTGTTTATTTTCCAACTTTGTGACTAGCACATTTTTAAACGCCGTATATCGGGGCATGTCGATCTTCAAAACTTTTTAGAAGAGTTTTTTATTTGAATTTAATTTCACTTTATATTAATTTTTTTTAGTTTATATAAAATATTTTTAAAAAATCATTCTCCTGCTATTTCTGAAATTCCGGACAAGTTTTGTGCAACAAAGGGAACATATCTTGCTAGTCATATTACTACGAGTATAATATTATATACTTCAAGACTTTGCGCTTCACAAAAAAAATATCTCATTTTGTTTTAGATTGAAATAAATAACTTTCCATAAAGTTTCGTTCTTTTTTCCAATAATGTTAACTCATATGTTTATGTCATCAATGTTTAATAAATATTTAATATTCATTTACAGCAACTATTCCTCGTAAATAATTAAACTATAAATAAAAATATATTTTTATATTACACTACAAATTTAAATAATGGCAAAATATGGTATAGAAAAATAAATCGGGAGGTACTTTGTATAGTTATTTCCCCCAGTGTGGGGGAGGGAGAAGTCGGAGAGAGATCGTAATGACACCAATAAAATAGAAATTATTATAATGGAAAGCTATGAAAGTAGCGCAGGGAGAATTAGGTATAATAATATAACCATCAGAGCAGCCCATAACCATTAAATAACAGCTAAAACAAACATGATAATAGTTGTGACCTACGAAATATTGAGATTAGAATAGGAAATGACAGATAATGTACAGCGTCCTATAAACACGACAGAATGCACGATATAGTATTTAAATGGTAATTAGCATTTTCAGTTGTTATTATTATTATTATTATTAGAAGTAGTAGTAGTAGTAATAGTAACATATATTATTTACCTTTTATTATTATTATTATTATTATTATTATTATTATTATTATTATTATTATTATTATTATTATTATTATTATTATTATTATTATTGAGGTGAGGAGTTTAGAGCATCTTATTATAGATAACAAATACATTATTTCATCCTTTGAATAACGGAGGTTCATAATTTATCGAATGAAGTTTCATAATTTATCGTTCACATTATTTTTCCAAAGATTTATATAAAAAAGGAGGCTCTGAAAGAAAGGTCAATCACCTAAAAATTCTCCTAAAATTCTCCTAAATTTCTACTAAATTTCACCGAATTTTTTTTTTTTTTTTTTAGATCTTCAGTGTAATAAATGAGTGATAATTTCTCCCATTAACCACAGCTTTATTTGTATTTTATATCATTTCTTTCGAAATAGATGTGAATGAATTATTATTATTATTATTATTATTATTATTATTATTATTATTATTATTATTATTATTATTATTATTATTATTATTTATTATTATTATTATTATTATATTATTATTTATTCCTTTCTTTTCTTTCTTCTCACCTTCTCTTTGCCCCAAGATTGGGGGTAAGGTGCTGTACAAGCATCGGAAAAGAAAAAGCAGTAGGAGAACATGACAAACGTCGAAAAGAAAGCCCAGCCTTACCCCCCCTCTGTACAATTAATTAGTGAGAGCTCGTCACAGACAGAAAATCCACCTAGAGCATCATGGGACCGGCCAACCCTGCACTATGGTAAATCGTCAATGTAAGGGTTCATCCCCTGGCCCAGGTGGGCCACAACCATGCCCATACAAAACCCCGCCTTCTCTCCTATCATGCACCTTATTCTTGCCTCTGCCAAACTACCATTCCTCTCCTCCAGACATTCCTTTCCCGACTCAATCCACTTTCTCTTCGGTCTCCCAGCCGGGTCGGTTCAACACAACTCTCCACTATACATCCGATTATAACCAACCGGCTTATCATTCATTCTTCCACATGACAAATATCTCAACATACTTTCATTTATTCTCTCATTCCTTTCTTCACACCACACAACTTCTAATAAGTTCATTCCTCACATTTATTAATTCTTTTCACACTAACATGCCCCCTAAGATTGTCCCATCTGAACACATTGGAACTTTAGATCTATATGTCTTATTCCAGACCATAGTCTCACTACCATACAATAACACAGGTTTAACAACAATACCCTCATGTAAGACCTAGCGGCGCACTCAAGACTTAGTCCCTTTACATTCACTCAACGATTTAATTGCAACCAGCAACCTTCCTACATTCACAACTTTTCCTACTACACTCTGCACAATCCGTTCCCTTCTCATCCAAACATACCTAAATATTTAAACTCAGGCCTTTGTTCCACTGCTATCCATCTAAAATAACTTCACACTGAGGACTAATCCTCATTCACAACCATAACTTACTCTTATCTACGTTTACTTTCAACCCCTCGTCTTTTACATACCCTGCAAATCTCTCCAACCAATGCTCTCAAACTCTCTTCAGATTCGCCACACAGAACCAAAATCATCCGCATATAATAGTGGGCACCCTCCACTCCTCTCCATTCTCCATCATTCTAATACACCATTTCCTGCCATCCCCACGTCTGATTCTTCATAACCCCATCCATATACACATTGAATAACCAGGAGACAATAACACATCCTGTCTCACTCCGCTATTTAATCCTAAACCAATCACCATGACACCATTTATTCCTTACAACACGCTTCACTATCGTCATACATACTTTTTGAATTCCATTAGAAGCCTACCACCAACACCATATATCACTAACAAGCTTCCATAAAAGCTTCCTATTAACTCTAATCATACGCCTGTTGTAATCCAATAAACCTAAATATAATTTATTCTTCTTCTCCCTCCATTTTGTTCATTTGTTTACATGTAAAGATTTGATCCACACATCCTCTACCACTCCTAAACGCACCTTGTTGCTTCAACCAAACCATCCCTCAGTTCACTCGACGCAACCTCTTTCAACCAAATACCAGCATAACCTTCCCTACAACACCAATAAACTTATCCCTATAATTTTCTACCTACAGTAACCTTGTCCCGCTTACCCTTATATACGGGTACTATTACCGCTCTCCTCCAATCCCTTGGAATATACCCTCCATAAACGCTTTATTACACAACTTCCAAATCCAATCAATCACCATCTCGCCTCCGCTCTTGATCATTTCACTAGTAATTTCATCTATACCTCAGATTTACACCATTCTTCAACTTTCCCTCCTACCCATTACCCCTCCTTATTAATTCCTCCTCCCAAAATACCTATTCCTTCTTGCACATCAAAACCACCACATTCACTAACACCTCATCCATCATTACTGTTTCAATGTCATGCAGATCTTTCGAAGTGTTCTTTCCACACTCCCCTCACATCCATTTCATCAGTTACAAAAGCACCATCCCTATTCATTATTCTAAGCAGATTCCCCTTATTCTCATTTTTAACCTTTCGCGCTTCCTTATTATTATTATTATTATTATTATTATTATTATTATTATTATTATTATTATTATTATTATTATTATTATTATTATTATTATTAGCAACTTGGTAACTTGAGGTATTAATTAATGCATAGAGAGTTTTTTTCCCTACTATGAATTTGTTTATGTGAACGAAAATATACCAAAACGGTGTTTTCCAACCACAACCATCGGCAAAATAAAATGATTTTTAAGCTCTGCTAAAATTAGTCGAGTGAAAGACCGAATAAGTGGGAAGTACTAAAAACACCTTTTCCTGCAACGCTTCAACGGGTTAA
>JABUQX010038920.1:20000-35000 GCA_015478945.1 Trachelipus rathkii
TCAAAATAGAAGCTTCCCTCCCCCCCCTGCCCCCGTTCAAAACTGTCGTAATTTATTTTAAATTACTTCATTTGCCACTTGTGGCCAGTTTTCCTTTTGAGTTTTGATGACTGGATTCGCGAGTGGTTGATTTGCAATCGTGATCAAGGGAATTGTGAATGCATTAGTCATCGCTATTTCCTTTTAAAATTTTGTAAATAATAATCTTAATAACCACTTTGATATAAAAGTTAAAATACATTAATGGAAAACTTGCTCTGAGTCGGTGCAATTTTAAACCAGAAATCTCAAAATACCATACCGTACACCATTGAAGACTCATAAGAGTAAAGTATCCCTTATAATTGGGCTACGCCCTTGAAATTCACAATATTAATTCATCTAATAATAAATAGTAAAAGTCCCAAGTTTGGGACCCCTGGGTTACCTGTAACCCTTAAAAAATGGGGTTAGGGGCTGGACCCCCCCCATATCATTTTTTGTTAAAAATTTCACCGGATTCTTCTTATTCATGTCAAAAACTATTATCATACCCATTTTAAAAAAAAAAAATATTATATATATATAATATATATATATAATATAATATATATATATATATATATATATAATATATATATATATATATATATATATATATATATATATAATATATTATATATATATATATATATATGTATGTATATGTTGTATATATGTATTATATATATTATATATTATAGGTATATATAATATATTATATATCATTATTATATATATATAATATTATATATATATATATATATATATATATATATATATATATCATATAATATACTATATTATATATACATAAATATGTAAATAACCTCCTCCTTCCACAAAATTGAGAAAAATGAAACTGATACAAAAAACCGGTTTACATTTAAATTCCTTTTGACAACGTTTTGAAATTTCAAACTTCCCTTAATTATACAAAAGAGATAGAACTACATTTTGATTAAATTTTATACTGTTCAAAGTAATATTTTAATAATTATAAACATTTCAAGTCACCTGAGAAAAATAGGCTTTGAAACTGGTGAAATGTCACACTTAGAAATTTTTCTCCTCCCCCTAGCCACTTCGGTTCCTCAACAATGTCAGGCTTGATTTATAGGTCAAAATGGTCTTAAGACATTCCTTTTTTTACTTGTATAAATGTCATTGACCTTTTCGAAATGAAAGGTCAAGTTTTTTTAGGTAAAAAAAAAAACCTATTTTTCTATATTGAAATTGTGACATATTTTAGCTCAAAGTTATCCGAGAGAAATAAAATTTATACCAAATTAATCAGAAAAGAACACTGGTTCTTTTGATTATTGTTAAAATTGGTAATTATCATTAATTACAAAATTACAATTATTAAGTAATTTCTATGGAAGTAAAAATCACGAGTTAACAACATGTGATTGTTGCCAAAAGTTTCTTTTGTAAACTTCTAATGATTTTTACAATAAATCTAAATTAGCTTATTCAACAAATTTATTTATTTAATATATAGTTTTAAATTTGCTATCTTTTGATAGTAAATTTGTTGTTTAAACGTTAATAATTAAAATTGAGGTTTATTTAATTAATTACTTATCGCCAACTCCTCGGCGTCCTTTTCGTGAACTATAAAGCGTCGTGCGCGGCTGATTCCAATCACTTTTCTTAATTACTGCACGCTCAGTAGACTCTGTCCCATATTTTGCATTTCCGAGTCGAAAGAAATTCTACGAGATCATTTTCAATGCAGTATCGAGTAGCTTAACATCTTTCATCGAGGCCTATCCTTAAGACGGGTCTCTACCTTTCATATTTTAGAGGTTCCGCGCCATTTTGGAGGCGTCTTACCGATGTTTAATTTAGGGCTGTTTTGATTCTTTTTTTTTATAAATCAACAGCGGAGAATTGAAAACCTTCCTTCCGTTAAATGGTGTTTTTAGGAAATTTGTGTAGGTATGTCATCATAAAGTTTCTGGACAACTTAGGGATCCCCACTAACGGTCATCGGACCAACCCTTCTCTCCTTGCAGATGTTAGTAAAAAAGGCAATAGTTTTTTGTTTCGTATATATATTAATTTTTGATAAGTGTTTTGATATTGTATAACAAATCAGTCTCTTCTTGTTGAGTTGTTCCAGTCAGAATAATTCAACTTGAACAGTGGACCCACGAGTTGTTATACAATATTGATACATTTCTTATAGAATAGTTCTCAAGGTTGGATTAAATTCGATTGGCCCACGTTTTTTTAGTCATTCGGTTTCCATCACTGAATATTAAAAATCCGCGTCAATCACCTTTCAACCTAACTTTTTTATTTCGTCTTAAATTTAGATGTCCAGTTTTAAATTGAATAAGGTGGAAGGAATCTTCGGAGGTTTTATCTAATCTTTTTTGATTCTCGTCTCGGTGCTTTTCGGTGAAAGCTTAAAGTATGATATTTACACACACCTTTTTTTTTTTACCCAACGTGGTGTACAATACTGAAGGTTTTTGTTGAATTTTTGTTTATTTTTTTTATACATGCAAATATTTAAAATCGCACTCAAAAAAGTAAGCAAAAACGCTAAAGGGAAAAATTGAAAAGTAAAAGATTTTGGGAAAAATTTAATATAGAGTGAATAAAAGTAAACAAAAACGTAGAAATTGAAAAAGTAAAATTCATTGTAAAAATGTCATTGTAACATTCCCCCTTTAAATATTGTAATTGGAAATCACTCCTTATATATATATTTGTTAGAAAATATACATAAACCCATAAATATTTATCAGAAAATAATAGAAAATTAAAAAATAAAAAGTGTCACGCGGCTTCAATGTCACGCGGCTCAATGTCACGCGACCTCAATGTCACGCGGCTTCAATGTCACGCGGCCTCAATGTCACGCGGCCTCAATGTCACGCGGTCTCAATGTCACGCGGTCTCAGAAATACCTCACAAATGTGAACAGGTCGGAATTGTAATTTACGATTGTGTTCATTTCAAATATTGAAATTTAATATTTGTAGAGTATAAATTATAATTTTTATAATTACAAACCATCAGTTGATATATATAGGTATATATATAAATATATTATATATATATATATATATAATACTATATATTATATATACATATATTATATATATATATATATATATATTATATATATATATATATATAAACGTATATTATATTATATATACAAATAGGTGTGTGTTCACTTCAAATATTGAAATTTAATATTTGTAGAGTATAAATTATAATTTTTATAATTACAAACCATCAGTTGATGGTTCCTATGTATATATATATATATACATCCATAAATTTTTGTCGTGAAATAATAAAATTAATTGGTTAAAACATAGCGAGTTTTCGGAACTGGTGTGACATTTTGCGCTATCAAAAGATTCCGTGCATGATAAATTGTAATTATAGTGGTTTGGTAAGTTTTAAAATGTATCCCAATTGTGGTGGAGCAAGTTTAGTTCCCATAGACAGAGGCTTTACCTCTGTTTTAGTAATCATAATTACGTCCCTTCCCTCTAGTAAACTGCTTGCAAGTTCTCTAAGTGGCCTCTGGCTTTTCCGTTGTAAAAGCTAGATTCATAAGAAACAAAACGCAAAGTTATTACATTGGAATTTGTCTTTCTTCTGAATGCTTTTGCATTTTTAGAGATTGAACTCTTCCTACAAATATATTATGTTGGTAATATTAAACTATAAAACTATTAATATAAATTATATTATTATTACTATTATTATTATTATTTTATTTTTATTATCATTATATTATTATTACTGCTTTCTATTATTATATATATTATTATTATTATTATTATTATTTATTATTATTATTATTATATTATTCGTTATTATTATTATTTTATTGCTTTCGTAGTAACTGTTATAGAAAAGGTCTTAGTAGTAATACTTTATTGTTAAACGTTATCACAAACAAATATTGTTGTTATTATGTTTCATTATCTTCGGAAAATTGACTCAGAGTTTTTTTTTCATCTTTGTCCTTCCGAAAATATATATTTTCAACTTCGAAAGATTATACTACATCTTGTTTCGATAACGTGGTTACACATATTCGAAATTCAGAAATAACTTCGTAATAAAAAAATTATTTTCAAATATTAAAGCGACTTCCATATAAAATAAACTCAAGGTCAACATAAAAAATAAAAATTCAATTAATTAGAAAGATCTATAAACTTTTTCGTCCCCAAAATCATCATAAATAAAAACTCGGTTCTTTTTATGGGCATTCAGTCTATATAGCAGTATATTACAGAGTCAATAATTATTCTTCATTCGTTGTATATATATGTTAATTACTCTGGTCCACACGAGTCCACCGAGTATATATATATACAAATTTATATTCCACTATTCATTGGCTACTTCCAAACTAATCGAGCGAAAGTGGTACCGCGCCAGAGATTTGTTTGGAAGTAGGAATAAATGTAGATTGGTGATCTGGTCTTCATTAGCCCAGCTACCTGGGACTGGGTCACTAATCCCCACATTTTAAGTGGCGCCCAACGTTTGTGTTGCCTAAATACTTGGCACACGAACTTTCACCCAAAATATTCATAAAAAATTTAATATTCATTTTTTTACTTAACAACCGTTTTGGCGCTTTTTTAAACTATTTTTTAATAATAGTTTTTTATATAAATTTTTATATTTTGTGACTTCGTGTCATTATAAATATATTATCCTTGAACATAATTTTCCCCTTGAACAACTTTCACCATTGAACAAAATATTAAATAAACATATTTTTTATTTTTTTGTGTGGGAGCTTACATGAGACATAAGTCTCCAGTTCTTCACATACAAATTTATTGGCTCCATAGAGGGCACTCAATAAAAATATTTAGTAAAAATTTATCGGGGAATTGTTTAAAAAATTTTTCCCCCCAATTTAGGGGAATTTTTATTTTCCGTTTAAAAAACTTTAAAAAATTTATAAAATCAAAATAAAATAACAACTACAGTTATTTTCTTTAAAAATATTTTAAATAAAATATTTTTAATATTTAAAAAATATTATATATATATATATATATATATATATATATATATATATATATATATAATATATATATATATATATATATATATATATATATATATATATATATATATAGATAATAAAACTCCTTCATTCAATTAGAAGTGAAATTCATTTCTTTTCATTTTATTTTTTACATTAGTAAAAATATATTTCTTTTTGTATTTTATATCTCTTGTTGTATGTAGAAAAACATACGTTTTTAAATAATTTTAAGTCTCATTATTATATAAAACTTGTTTGTGTAATATAAACACAATTATTTAGTATTAAGTTAGTTTTAAATATTTCTAACATTGATATTCATAAAATTATTTATATATATATATATATATATATTCCTCGTTCAAACCTTACACAGGTACTCATATCACAACGAGTGATCCGATATATATATATACATTGTTTTTTATATATAAAAATAACTTAGTATACAATTTGAATATTTAGTGTCACGAGACACTCTTTCATGTATAAATTTTTATACACTATTCCAGCGCTTTATACCGGTACATCTGAAACCGGTTCATCGGTTCAACATTTTTGTTGAACATTATAAAATATATTTAATCTTATAGTTCTTTTTGTGTCTCAAGACACATTATTTTTGTACAAAGTACTCGTACTTGTACAATATTTTTACTTGTACAATATTGTACTTGTATTATAAATACATTTAATCTCATAGTTTTGAAAATTTTAATATCTTTTTGTGTCTCAAGACACATTATTTTTGTACTAAGTACTTGTACTGGTACAATATTTTACTTGTACAATCTATATTGTACTTGTATTATAAATCAACATTTAATCTGATAAATTTAAATATTTTAATATTTTAGTGTCTCAAGACACATTTTTTTTTTCCTTTATATATTTTAAAATTTTTTGATTAAAAATGGCTTCCCCCATGTCTGATTTATCAGATAGTGACCTCAAAGTCTATGGGGCACACAAAAAATCACGTAAAACATTACGGAGTCGTGCTACCAAGGCTATTAACGAGGCTAATAATAAATTATTAAATCCAAACACTGAAATTAAAGACTTAGAATATACTATAACTCATTTGGAAGAGTTAGATATTAAATTAGCTGAAATTGACGATAACATCGCCCAATTTTTGGACGATGAGAATTCCTTAATCGATGATGAGGAAAATTATTTAAGGCATACCACCCTATTAAAAACCATTAATGACATTAAATATCAAATTAAAACACTTACTAAACCACCTTCGCGACCAGCTTCGCGTCCTACATCACCGATTGCCCCGGCTACCCCTAGAGAGCCGGAAGCATTTAAACGCCCCATTAAAAAACTACCTACTTTTAGTGGCAATATTTTAGAATATGCCTCTTTCATTGAATCATTTGAAAACTATGTCGGAAGTCAGAATTATTCTGACCTTAGTAAACTCGATTTATTATTGGATTGCCTTCAAGGCACAGCAAAACAGATGGTATCTGGCTATGCCATCACCGGTGATAATTACAACGTTATTCGAGGTCTTCTTAAAAAGGATTTCGATAGCCCCGCAAAGGTCAAGGAGACCTTAATATTAAAATTAACTACATTAACCCCTCCCAAGTATGAATACTCTGATTTGTATGCTTTTAAAGCCGATGTACATTGCTATGTCGAATCTTTAAAAGTCAAGGGCATGACCGTCAATGACAATACTAGCTCTACTATATTAGGTGTTTTAATGGCCCAAAAATTGCCTTCACAAATTAAAGAAAAAGTTAAATGGGAACATGTCGGCAAAGACTGGACCCTTGATTTCCTTTTTGATATGTTAAACCAGGCCCTATCAGTTTTAGAGGCATCAGGTCAAACATTATCCAACAAGGACAATAAAAATCCCCCTAAAAAATCTGAGCATACTTCACCTTCCAATAATAAATGGAAGGGACAAGGGGCCAAACCCAAACAATCAACTATATTAAATACAAATGTAAACTCACCACCTCAACGGTCCAATAATAAATCAAACTATCAACCTAACCAAAATAAACCTAACTTTAATAACAACTTTAATAGGTTTAATAATAATAAACCCCCTAACCATCAAAATAGAACCCCATATTATAATAACAATCAAAATAATTATCAACATCGCCCTTCAAATAATAATCATAACCTCACTTTTTATAATAATAATGGTCAAAATAACCCTATAAAATGTCGTTTCTGTAACAGCAATCACTACACTGCCAACTGTAGTTTTATAAACACTCTTGAACTTCGAAACCAAATTGTCCAAAATCATCATTGGTGCCGAAGGTGTTTGAGTAGCAGTCACCCCACACCTGATTGTCAAAACACTAAAAAGTGTTACACTTGTCAGTCTCCTGAGCATCATACTGCTCTTTGTCCCCAATATAAAAAACCAGAATATGTTACAACTGTACCCCAATCCGCTTCAAACCACCTAACCTCCACCTTGTTGGCTCAGAGCCATGGTGTAGCTCTTCCCATAGCGGATTTAAAAATAAATAAAGGAGACAAACCCATCTTGGTTCGAAGTATTTTCGATCAAGGATCTCAACTCTCGTTGATATCGAAATCAATGGCTAAAATATTAAACTGTGTTCCCCATTCCACTGTTAACATCTCCATAAACGGAATTAACAAAAAGGGCACTCCTTCAGTACATGATGTGGTCACCTTAAACATCAGTACCAAGGAGGGGGTGATTCCTATATCTGCTGTTATAGTAGATCGCCTTCCCAACGATCTTAAAATACCTGGGCTTGTGAAGACCACACAAATGCTCAGACAATATCGTATCCCACTTGCCAATCCTTATCCAACATCAGATGTTATTACGGATATTGGCTTACTCCTAGGATCCGACAACCTCCCCCATTTTCTCCAATCATATGAGAAAATAAACAATGTAAATTTGTTAAAAACAAATGTAGGTAATATTATTTGGGGCAAATTACCTTTTACTTCTGGTGGCACAGATTCTCAAGTCACTATTGTATCTTCTTTTAGGGCCGAAGTCCAATTTTTTGATCCTATAGTTAGTTTTAGTCATTCTAATCATAAAAATATTAATCATTCTTCCTTTCTCCCTATAATTGAGGAGGAAGAACCATTAGTTTTAAGTGAAAATCCTCCCCTCTCTATAACTGAGGCAGAGGACTCTTTAAATTTAAATCCTTCACCTCCCTTCGAAGATGCCGAGGGAGGGGAAGTTGTAAATAATGCGCATCAACTTTCATATTTTTCCCAAGAGGAATATTTAGATTTAGTGAATAGGTTTAAGGTTTTGTCTGCCTCGGACGAGGTTTGTGAAATTGATTCCCCCATTAAAAGTACAAAAAATATGAATTTTACCTCAACTGAGGTTGGTGATGAACATCACCTTTCTGAAAAAATTATTATTTCCCCCTCGAAAAGTACAAAAAATATGAATTTAGTCTCCTCTGAGACTTGTGAGAACTCTCACACCATTGAAAATATTAATCAAAATATTTTATCTGCTTCAGCTGAAGCTTCTAGTACTGATTCTGCTTTAATAAAAAATATAGAAAATATAAAAAATTCCTCAGCTGAGGACCCTATCCCCCCTCCTTCTGTAATTACAGAGGAGGAGTATAACAAAAACTCCATAGACGACCTTGATCGTTTATGGTCTCTCTCCCATATTGGAATATTACCTGATGAGCAGTTTACTTTAGCTGAAAAAACTACCCTTGAATCATTTAAGGAAAATTTGCGCTTTATTAATGGGAAATATGTAGTGTCATTACCATGGCGTACAAATCATCCCACTTTACCAGATAATTATTCTTTGTCGAAACGTCGACTTTATAGTGTACTGAAACGGCTCAGGACTGAACCCGAATTATTAAAATCATACAACGATGTGATAAAGGAACAGCTGTCCCTTGACTTCATCGAGGAAGTAAAACCTTCCACCCCCCTCCATCCTGAAGCCAAGTTACATTATTTACCTCATCATGGGGTGCGCAAAAATTCCTCTACAACTAAACTTCGTTTAGTCTATGACTGCTCATCCAATAACCCCAGTTTAAATTTCTGTTTACACAGTGGTCCATCTCTGATAACAGATCTGGGAAAATTATTATTAAAATTTAGAATTAAAAAGTACGCAAGTTCCTCAGATATTGAAAAGGCTTTCTTAGGGATTCGTTTAGCAGAAAAGGATCGAGATTCAACTCGTTTCTATGGGTCAGAGACCCCTCAGACCCCCAATCGCCTATAGTAACATATAGGTTTAAATCAGTACTATTTGGAGCAACTTGTAGTCCATTTTTATTGGCAGCATGCCTCCATCACCATGTAAATAAATCCCAAACGGCATACAAGGATGCCATATTAGAACAAATTTATGTAGATAACCTTTTCGGTACATTTGACACCGAGGAGGAAATAAAACAATATTTTTTAGAAACCAGGTCCTTATTTGCAGAGGCTGGTTTAAATTTAAGAGAATGGGCTTCCAACTCATCTCTCGCTGCTTCTATGTTTCAAGAGAAAGAATTGGGCATAGAAGAACCTTGTTTAAAAATTTTAGGTATGGAATGGGATACTTCTTCCGATACCATGTCTTACCCCACTCGTAGCTTCGACCCAGAAGCCAATACCAAACGTAAAATATTGCATAATGTTGCATCTGCATTTGATCCTCTTGGTGTTTTGTCACCCGTAGTAATAAGAGGCAAAATGCTTCTACAAAAAATTTGGAAATTAAAACTTGACTGGGACCACAAGATCCCCAATGATCTTCAAAAAGAATGGAGATCACTTGTGGTTCAATTTGAACAATGTTTAAACTTAAAATTGCCTAGGCAACTTATATATTCAATTAATGTGGAACTCCACGCCTTTTCCGATGCATCTGGCTCTGCATACGGTACTGTGGTGTATGTAGTCTCTTGTGCAGACTCAACACCCATTTCAAAAATATTATTATCAAAAGTTAAAGTATCCCCCATTAAAGAGCTTTCCATCCCCCGATTAGAACTTATGGGAGCTCTATTATCATCTCGCATGTTAAAATTTATATTAGAAACGTTTTGAAAACACATTAAATTTTGAGAAAATATATGCTTGGTGTGATAGTCAAGTCACCTTGCAGTGGATTTTCTCCCAAAAACAACTCCCCACCTTTAACCAGAACAGGGTGGACGAGATTCGAAAAAATGTTCCCTCTATAGAGTGGAAATATGTCCCTACACAGGACAACCCCGCTGACCTTGCTTCCCGCGGGTCAGACTGTAAATATTTAGCTTCTGATTTATGGACATCAGGTCCAACTTGGCTCTTAAATCCCTCAGACTGGCCAGTCTGGAGGGAACATCCTTCCTCTTCACAAAATGAAGAAGAAAATTTAATAATCTCAGCTGTGACAGTTACTCCTGTTGAAAGTATACTGAACAGTGAGAATTATTCATCTTATAATAAAATTGTAAAAATAACAGCTTTAGTATTCAGGTTCATAACAAATTTGAAAAACTCTGTAAATAAATCCCCCTTAAATAAATCAATTATAAAACCTGAATTCTCCCATCAACTCTCCATTGAGGAGAAACAAATTTCTGAGTCATATTGGATCAAATTTATGCAAAGTTTACATTTTCAGTCTGAAATAGATTGTTTAAAAAATAAAAAACCCCTTACACAGTTGTGTAAACAACTTAATATAATATTAGTAAATGGTATACTCAGGTGTGATAGAAGGTTAGGAAACTCCTTCCTACCTTATGACACCAAATTTCCTTATTTACTCCCAAATAATCATCATCTGATAAAACTCATCATATGGGACACCCATATGTCCTTTCATCATTTAGGAACCTCTGAGCTCCTTTTAATAATACGCAGAAAGTATTATTTTTCCCATATGAGAACTAATATTAAAAAGGTCACAAGACCATGTATTTTGTGTAAACGTTTGCAAGCTCTTCACTTTAGGTCTGCCCCTCTGGCTGCTTTGCCTAAAGTAAGAGTTATTAACACTAAGCCATTTACTATTTTGGGAGTTGACCTGACAGGTCATTTTATAATTAAAACTTCAAAAACAGCTACATCGAAATGTTATATTGTATTATTTACCTGTGCAACGACTCGAGCAGTCCATCTCGAGCTCGTTTTAGACAATAGCACAGAATCTTTTTTGAGATCTTTCCGCCGTTTCATGGGTAGACGTGGTGTTCCTTCTGTTGTTTACTCAGACAACGCCACCTACTTCCATGCATCATCTGATTATTTAAAACAGTTACATAGTTTACCATCTGTAAAACAATTTTTTAATCAATACTCCATTACATGGAGGTTCAATCCTGCTCGTAGCAGCCACTACGGAGGATTTTTTGAACGTCTCATTGGGTTAACCAAACTCCATTTGAAACGTACCCTTACTAATGCCCTCATCACTTATGATGAATTTTATACTATTATAATTGAAGTAGAGGCGGTTTTGAATTGCCGTCCTCTCACCTTTGTAGGGGATGACCTCCATAGTGAGGAACCACTCACCCCTTCCCATTTATTAACAGGGCATAAATTAAACTCACTCCCCGTTCCAGAGGAACTTATTGAAATGGATCCCACATATTTAGATCCTATAAAAATTGGTAAACGCTACAAATACATCCTCTCCCTTGTAAATAAATTTAAAATTAAATGGGAAAAGGATTATTTATTAAATTTAAGGCAATCTTACAATAAATCTGATCGCCCAAATGTAACTGTCGGAGACCGTCGTCCTGGTGGAAAGATGACGTCCCCGTTAAAAAATGGAATTGGGAATTGGTAAAAGTTTTAACAATACTTCCCCTGATGGCTTCTAGTACGATCGGTTTCCTTGAGTACGAGAACAGGTGAAATTACTCGTGCGGTCATTCATCTTTACCCTTTGGAAATTCATAGTAATATTTATGATTCTTCCATAGAAGAAGAATCACCCACAACATCAAGTTCTCCCCCTAGGAACCGCCGCCAGGCTAACATCCTGGCTTCCCGTCGGATCAAAGCTATATTCGATTCGAAATAAGCTTCGACGACAACTTTATTATCCATTTAGACAACATCAAAAAACTTATCATATAACTTCTTTTGCTATTGAACAAAATAATATAATCTTTTAAAATTTCTTACTTATACTTTAATTCAAACGTGAACTGTGTATTCCTCTCACCAGTGTCCCCAGGACTTTTCAAAAGTAGTTAAGCTCCTTTTGTACGGCATTAGGGGTTTTCTTACTTCAGGGTTGTGTGTGTGCCGGGACATACTGACTGTGTAATGTAATTTCAAGTGCCTTGTATATTCGTTTCAAAATGCATTTACTCTCAGAACTAAAGGTGATGACCTTATAATATTCTTCGAGAAACAGTAGTCTTGGGATGGAAATTTCTTTGGGGGAAGGGTTTCCGTAATTCCCTTGACTTTGATACTGTTGGTGGTTCGGGATTATTAACCCACCTTTATCCTTATAAAAAGGAAAGGAAAACCACCCCCCTTTTAATGAAATCAGTGTCATTACCTTCTGTTAGTGGTGATATTTTGAAACTAGAGTATGCAAGACGTGAGAGTTAAGTTATATTACATATGCCTGAGTGTGACCCACTACCGACCCACTCAAATTTCCTATCCTTCAGACACAGTTCACTGGCGAATGAAAAGTATACTTATTTACTATATTTTCTTTCACTAAAACTTACGAAAACAAATCATATTTCTTCTGTTGGATTCCTTTGGCTGGGGAATTTAATGTCGTAATTTATTTTAAATTACTTCATTTGCCACTTGTGGCCAGTTTTCCTTTTGGGTTTGATGACTGGATTCGCGAGTGGTTGATTTGCAATCGTGATCAAGGGAATTGTGAATGCATTAGTCATCGCTATTTCCTTTTAAAATTTTGTAAATAATAATCTTAATAACCACTTTGATATAAAAGTTAAAATACATTAATGGAAAACTTGCTCTGAGTCGGTGCAATTTTAAACCAGAAATCTCAAAATACCATACCGTACACCATTGAAGACTCATAAGAGTAAAGTATCCCTTATAATTGGGCTACGCCCTTGAAATTCACAATATTAATTCATCTAATAATAAATAGTAAAAGTCCCAAGTTTGGGACCCCCTGGGTTACCTGTAACCCTTAAAAATGGGGTTAGGGGCTGGACCCCCCCCATAATCGATTTTTTGTTAAAAATTTCAGCCGGATTCTTCTTATCATGTCAAAAACTATTTATATCCAATTTTCAGCAAAAGCAATATATTATTTCAATGTATATTATATATATATATAATATATATATATATATATATATATATATATACTATATAAGTTATATATATATATATATATATATATATATTATATATATATATAATATTAATATATATATTACTATATATATATATATAAGTGTATATATGTGTATATATGTTTAAATTTAATGGTTTATTAAATATAATAAGGTATTATTATATATATATATATAATATATATATATATATATATATATATATAATATAGTATATATATATATATAATATATATATATATATTATATATATATATATGTAATAACCCTTTGACGAGTTAATACAGTGATAATGAAAAGGAGTAATTACTTTTTATTCTTTTTGACAACGTTTTGAAATTTCAAACTTCCCTTAATTATACAAAAGAGATAGAACTACATTTTGATTAAATTTTATACTGTTCAAAGTAATATTTTAATAATTATAAACATTTCAAGTCACCTGAGAAAAATAGGCTTTGAAACTGGTGAAATGTCACACTTGGAAATTTTTCTCCTCCCCCTAGCCACTTCGGTTCCTCAACAATGTCAGGCTTGATTTATAGGTCAAAATGGTCTTAAGACATTCCTTTTTTTACTTGTATAAATGTCATTGACCTTTTCGAAATGAAAGGTCAAGTTTTTTTAGGTAAAAAAAAAAACCTATTTTTCTATATTGAAATTGTGACATATTTTAGCTCAAAGTTATCCGAGAGAAATAAAATTTATACCAAATTAATCAGAAAAGAACACTGGTTCTTTTGATTATTGTTAAAATTGGTAATTATCATTAATTACAAAATTACAATTATTAAGTAATTTCTATGGAAGTAAAAATCACGAGTTAACAACATGTGATTGTTGCCAAAAGTTTCTTTTGTAAACTTCTAATGATTTTTACAATAAATCTAAATTAGCTTATTCAACAAATTTATTTATTTAATATATAGTTTTAAATTTGCTATCTTTTGATAGTAAATTTGTTGTTTAAACGTTAATAATTAAAATTGAGGTTTATTTAATTAATTACTTATCGCCAACTCCTCGGCGTCCTTTTCGTGAACTATAAAGCGTCGTGCGCGGCTGATTCCAATCACTTTTCTTAATTACTGCACGCTCAGTAGACTCTGTCCCATATTTTGCATTTCCGAGTCGAAAGAAATTCTACGAGATCATTTTCAATGCAGTATCGAGTAGCTTAACATCTTTCGAGGCCTATCCTTAAGACGGGTCTCTACCTTTCATATTTTAGAGGTTCCGCGCCATTTTGGAGGCGTCTTACCGATGTTTAATTTAGGGCTGTTTTGATTCTTTTTTTTTATAAATCAACAGCGGAGAATTGAAAACCTTCCTTCCGTTAAATGGTGTTTTTAGGAAATTTGTGTAGGTAGGCCTATATGATATTGTGACATTTGAAATAACATTATCTAAAATGCTATTGATCGCATATATTATTAGCTTAATCGATTTTTGTTTCTGTATATATATTAATTTTTGATAAGTGTTTTGATATTGTATAACAAATCAGTCTCTTCTTGTTGAGTTGTTCCAGTCAGAATAATTCAACTTGAACAGTGGACCCACGAGTTGTTATACAATATTGATACATTTCTTATAGAATAGTTC
>JABUQX010038921.1:0-2500 GCA_015478945.1 Trachelipus rathkii
TCATAGATATATATATTTAATATATATAATCTATATATTATATGGGACGCTTAGTCAAACCATGGTCCTCCAAAATAATTTAGTCATTCGAAGGTTGTAATATTTTTATTTATGTAAAGAAAAATTAAAAATTAATTATTTGCTATAAAAAGAACTTACTTTTTTTTTATTTTTCGACTTTGTTTATTCGACGTAAATATTCTATTATTTGTCCACAAATACGTTAATATAAATTTTGTAAAATAATTTGTTTTTTTTGGAAAAATTTTAAGTTTTTTTTTAGGGGGCTCGAGCCGACGGCGGACTAGAGGGGGGGATGTTTATACCGGAGGCGGAATGGTCGCAGAAACCCCCGGCGCACACCCACAAGACCAAAGAGCGGGTTCCGGAGACCATCCCCGGGGGGGGATTAGTCCCCCATTCGTCCCCGGAGCCGAGAGACCCCAACCCTGCATCTTTGCGGTTTACCCTAGGGTATTCCTTTATTAAAAAAAAAATTAATCAAAACAAAAAAAAAAAAAAAAAAAAAAAAAGTTCAATTCCCATCCTTAGAATTTTCGGCTGATTCCAAATATATAATTTTTTTACTTAGGACGCTGCTTTTCTCTAGCTACATAGCTGTGAGCATCTAAAAAAATCTTGAACCATATATATTATATATTTTATATATAATATATATATATATATATATATATATAATATATATCTATATATATATATTATCTATCTATATAATTATATATATATATTATATATATATATATATAGTATATATATATATTAATATATACTATATATATATAATATTATATATATAGTATATATAATTATAATATATATATATATATATAATATATATATATATATATATATATATATATATATATATATATAATAATATATATTTATATCTAACGCTTTATTGTGGACACAAATAATAAATATTTACGTCGAAATAAACTAAAAAATAAATAAAATGAATTTGAAAATAAATCAATTTGAAGCTCCAAAAATAAAAAAAAGTTTCTTTTTATAGCAAATCGAATTTTTAATTTTAATGTTTGCTATACAAATTATTACCAACGCTTTCTCAATACTAAATTATTTTGAGGACCATGTATTACTTAAGGTCCGCATTATCATGTATATATAATATCATATATATATCATATATATATAATATTATATTATATAATATATATATATATATATCATTATATTATATATATATATATATATACATATATATATATAGATATATATATATAATATATATATATATATATATATATATTATATATATATATATATATATTATATATATATATATATTCTATATATATTATATAATATATAGTAGTATATTATATATAATAGGTATATATTTTTATTTACTATATATATAATTTTTCAATGTAAGTATATATATATAATTTATTTTATATATATTATATATATATATATATATATATATATATATATATTAGAGAAAGAGAAAAAAAGAGGAGAATAGAAGTCATAAAGGTGGAAAAATTAGATGAGACAATGTGTATGAGGGAGTTTAGGAGGGGTATGGAGGATAGGTGGAGGGACGTGAGAGGGACGGAAATTAGGGAAGTGGAGGAGGAGTGGAAGAGATTTAAAGAGACAATTTGTGAAGAGGCCAGAAGGATATGTGGAGTAAAAAAGGTGGGAGCAAGTAGAAGGAAAGGAAGTGAATGGTGGAGTGAGGAGGTGAAAGAGTTGGTGAAAAA
Source organism: Trachelipus rathkii (assembly GCA_015478945.1). Classification (NCBI taxonomy): domain Eukaryota; kingdom Metazoa; phylum Arthropoda; class Malacostraca; order Isopoda; family Trachelipodidae; genus Trachelipus; species Trachelipus rathkii. The sequence goes on from JABUQX010038921.1 coordinate 1,755, forward strand.
GAAAAAAGAGGTCTATGTGAAATGGTTGGGGAATTAGGAGAAGGGAAAGCTGGGAGGAATATAGAAGGGTTAGAGTGGAAGCAAAGAGGGCGGTGGAGAGGGCGAAGAGAAATGCAAATAATGAATGGTGTAGAAAAGTGACAGAAAATTTAATAAAAAATAAATAAATAAAAATTTTTTTTTTCATTTTCCATACAAATAATAGGGAGGGGTTAGGGGAGAGGGTTAAGGGAGTGTATGTGGTATGGATAGGTGGGGAAGTTGGACTTAGGAAAGGATGGGGGGAGTATTTTAGAGGATCATTGAATGAATTGGGTGGAAGAGATGAGGAGGTTTTTCAAGAGGTGAGGATGGGAGGTGAAGAGGGACGGGAAGGAGATATGGAAATACAAAATGATGGAACGGAAATTATTAGGGGTTATAACAAAGGAAAAAAAAAGACCAGTCTAAACAGGTTCTAGAAAAATTTGTGTGAGTAATCGGAATGTTAACCGATGGGAGCAGAGGGGTGGAGAAAAAATGGCTTATAGGTTTATATATATTATGTTGAGGAAGGGCAGAGGTTTCCACAGGATTGGGAGGATTGGTTGTTTGGTTCCCCTGTATAAAGGGAAAGGGGATAGGATGGAGTGTGGGAATTATAGAGGTATTTGTCTTTTGAGTGTAGTCGGGAAAGTGTATGGGAGAATACTAATTGAGAGGGTGAGAGATTTAATTTTAACGGAGGGGAGAATGGGGAAAGAACA
>JABUQX010038921.1:7500-20000 GCA_015478945.1 Trachelipus rathkii
ACCCATCATACCCCGCCTCCTGCCCTGAACCTGGTAAAGCTCCCATAAAAATTTCAGACATCATAATACCCAACCTCCTATGCCACCAGCCTATTCCATTAGAGGCCAACTAATCTCAAGAAGTGGAAGTATATTCTAACATTGCTAACTTGGACTAATATCGTTTTGAGATATTAATTTCGAAACAGAGTTTGTTTTTGAAATATTATTTTATCTTCAAAGCAATAAAGAATTATTGATTTTTATTTATTGGGAAATCTAAATTTTACAATAAGGACTCTGCCTCAGAAAATTAAAATTCATAAGGATTTTAATTCCATTAGTACTATAAACTTATAATTCAAAAACAAACGCAGAAAGGGTATTAGTCATATAGAAAGGATATTAGTCCAAGTTAGCAATGTTAGAATATACTTCCACTTCTTGAGAAGTAGATTGCCTATATGGAATAGGTGGTGGCATAGGAGGTTTGGGTATTAATGATTGTCTAAATTTTATGGGAGGCTGTACCAAGGGTTCAATTTCAATTTGATTCTGTGGGGTACTTTGAACTGGGTTTACCTCTAATGGAAGGGTTGAAATGGGTATATTATTCAATGGAATATCTTGGGTTTCTTGATTTAATTCTTTTAAACATTTTCTACACAATGCTTTTCTATAAGACCAAGTCAAATAAATAATCACTATGATGAAAATGAATAAAATAACACTAGTAGTTCCTCCACCGATATATGGGATTAGTTTAACTTGAGAAAGATATGGAGTTAATGGGTGGATGGTATTATTAATACTGTCTAGTCTCTTATTCCACTGAACTTCTTTCATTATCTTGAAACTTTGGAAATATTGCTGCAGAGATATTTGGCAAAGCAACATGAGTTAAAAAATTAAACAAAACTTTATCGATTGAAAGCAATTAGATGAAGTTAGATGAAATATTCCTTCTCTAAATGAATGGGGATTTTTAAATTGATAACTTAAGCAAGTAAAAGTTACATACCATCGTGGGATAATTGAAAATAAAATTATTTCATATGCTGTACACAGATGGGTCTTTCGCAGGAAATGAAGCTCTAAACTTTTTCTGGCAAAAGATATAATAGTAAAATGTCCTAGGGTTACTGTGAAGGGTCTTTAGATTTAAAGATAGTTATAGGACATGATGAGAAATTAAGAGCTATGTTTAAGCAAGAAAGCGAGAGCAAGCCATGTTTTGGGTCATGCAATGGATGTAAAGGTTGTGTTGAGGGGCAAAAACCCGCTGCTTAACCTATGTAATTAACTTATATGAACAGAAATTTCTCTTTGAAATGAGATGGAATTAGTGTATTTAATTCAATGGGTTAGTGTTGATTTTATAGTGCCCATGAGTATGTCAAAATGAATGGTATGTTGTCGCTTCTAATGGTATGATAGGATGTAATTTAGTGGTTTGTGTCATTTCTAGTATATATGGTAACAAAAAGATGGGTGAGTAGAGTTGATCATTAGTTATCTTGTTTTTAGCTAATTGCAATGATGTGATAACTAATTGATGTATCATTGTAATACTGTTAACTGAATGTTCAACTAATGTAAGTAATGATTTGATACTACCTAGTTGATTAAGTATGTTGTGAGTTGCTAGTGATCTGTTTTGAAATTCAATTAATCTTCTGTAGGTTAATTTGAAATTCTGTTAATGTTCGGGTATTTGACTTCAACTGTTCTTTAAGCTCATTAACTAATAAATTTGAAGTACTCGCGAAATTTCCTAATATATTAATCTTTTTTCTTAAAAATTTGATTTGTTTATCAGTAGCGGTACCAAATAAAATATTAAGAATATCTCCTCCCAATTCGAAAGCCGCTCTTTTATATCTAGTTTGGGAGTGAACCCATGGTAAGCTTTTAATTTCAGCTAATTTAAGGGATATTACTTTAGTTCTAATTTTAATGAGTTGAAATTCCCATTTGTGCGCTCGTTGATTTATAGAAATATTAATAAAATTATCGTTAAACGCAGGCAAAAATTTATCTTTTAAAGTATCTATCATTTTAGTGGTTCTATAAATAGTGGTTTTAATTTCTGATGGGCATTCTAAAGATACAATCAAGTCAAGATATCCTTCTATGAAATTTACTTCACCGGAGTGATACAAAATGATACCTGGCAGTACTCTTTGTCTCTTCATTAATGTTAGTGGAGATGGATAAGACTGCAGGTAAAAGAAGTAATGCAAAAACTGGACGTAACATTTTCATTACAGTCTGAAATGATTATTACTTCGATTTAATAAATGAGGTCGCCTTTTTACTAAAGTAAAATGAAAATAATTAATTAATTAAATAATTAATTGTCACAGCACCAGACTGTCCGGACACAAACCAAATATATTCTCTTATTATATAGGAAAGAATTAACACAGTATACCAATACTTATAACACTATATATTTTATCACCGACTACATACCTACGCAGATTAAAACACACGGTAACACCAGTACATAACCTCGCATTCCCTCTTGTACACCGTATAAATCAGATTTTTGATTATTTAAGCGATTACATTTAATACGAATATCACGTTACAAATGTAGTTTTTGGTAATATAATATATGATACTCGTTCTCTGATAATTGGATGCATTGGATAATAAACTAAAGATAAGTAATGTTAAAACATTCTGAAAATTATAATTAAAATAAAAATTAAATTAAAAAAGCTTAGTCAAAACTTAAAAAATTGTAGCCATTCTGATTATCAAATGAACTTAAAAACAGCTTAAAAAAATCTACAAAGATTCTAATAGCAAGAAGCCTAATTAAATTAATAAAAGCCTGATCAGGCTAATTAATATCAATCAATCAAAAGCTAATTATAGCATAAGGCTAATTCTGAATTAAAATTAAAAATTAATTAAAATTCTTAATATGTATAAAGCAAGACTGATTGATGATAGCTGAAATGCTAATACTAATTAAAATTAAGATAAAAATAAAACACGCTCTTAGCATTATTATATTTTTATTATTCTAATATTAAAACGAAATTTTTCGATTTTTATTTTGGTTTTTCTTTTTAAAATAAAAAATACAATCGATAATAAAAATAATGTTTAACTAATAAATAAAAAGTCAATTACGACAGTTGTTATTGTTACGAAACGTAATTTATAATACACTTCTCTCATATATTATATATAATATATATAATATATTGTGGTTTACATATAGTCCAAAAGAAACAATTCTGACCGCTGGAGCGCGCAAAACACCAAACCACACACTCTTTCATATTATTAGAGAGAGAGAGAGAGAGAATTTTCAGAGAGATAGAGCGACATAATATACCTATATACTTATTCAGATAAAGACTTCCACTGATCATTTCTAAGACCACATAAAGTTATATATCAGTTTGTTTTTTATTGACCTACATAATACAAATATAATCTTAGACCCATGTCAGGTAATTCTTAATACGGATCTTCGTATACAGGACTAAATATTAAAACATCACTTATCTTATATCACTCAAAGAATTAAAAGCTGAGACCCAGCATAACAACTCTGGTTTACATGATGCTACAATTAATCATCATCACGTACACTCAAGCAACAAATCCAATACTATCTCTGTTCAGTGTAGTGTAGAAGACACACACACGCTGCTATTGAATTTTCTCTTCTTTTCTTATGTTCATTACTCTACATGGCAAAACAACTGGCGCCGTCCTGCTGTATATTCTGTTTCAGATGATTCCCTTACAGCTCTATCACATATTTCGTTCTTGGCTGGTAGACAGATTGCAAGAGATATCCATCGCTCTCTTTGTCTTGTTTGACTCTCATTTCGTAACTTTACGATCCTCCACACCCTCGGACCCTCTGTATATACGCCCATATAGTTAAAGAGCGCCGGCTGAATCTCGCGCAAATATATACTATTCCAATACATTCTACATTCATATCTAATACGATTATAGCACACAATTACTTCTTATTCTATTTATTAATTACATTACACTCTTAACACTCTTCTCTCCTGAGTCGTTAATATATTATAGGAGGGTAGTCAGAACTGGCACCCATCTTAACTTTCTCTCTCTATTCAATTATCCAACCTGCACAATTCGCTAGAGGACTCGTAATAACTAAGAATCCCATCGATTTAAATGTTCATCCTACATATACTCCTCTCATCCGATAATCATTCGAATTGACATTCCCGGGCACTATCACTAGATTCTCGCCCCTCATCTAGTCCCATGAATCTTCTTGTCCTACGATTGGTGGTATAATGCCAGATTCGGTCTATATCCTCCTACTCTGAGTTCTTGTTTGCAGGAGTAGAATTTATCAATCTACTTCCTTGAGGAGTATCAGATATTCTTTGATTACAAGAAGTTTGTGTTTCTACTACAGGATTCTGCTGTTCTTGTAGTTTGAATCCTCTGCGTATAACGTTTTTGTTCATCATAAAATATTAGGGGGAATCCAAGCAAGAAGTGGTTGGAGAATTACTTGAATCATTCTACCTGTCGATGCCTACTTCTTCAGGTTCGCACTCTTGATGTTCTTTCTGTTGTTATCTTTCTGGGATCCATGTTTCTTGAATGCATGCTGGATTCCAAATCTCATCATTATCAAATGAAAAATGATGATTCCCGTAATCTTTTCACTGGAATTACTATCTTTACATTATCCACGGTGATACGGAACTAATTTCGTGAATTTAAAACTACCGACAAGCATACAGACTTATTTGGCTCCATTATTTGATTTACAATAATAAAGGACCTTCAAACTTTTGTCAACCTTCTGACTTGCTGCTGTTTTTTTGACGCATTTCACAAAAACATTAATCGCCCACCTTTCAAATTCTCTTTGTGTGGCATGTTCTGTGCTGTTGTTCACACATAGCTTTATTGTTTCTTTTTCTGTCTAGATTTTCCTCTAGCTAAGTGCTCTTATTTGCTTCCATTCTCTGTCCACTACGACATCTAAAACCTCAATGCGATATGAATGTTTCTATTTTTCCCGATTTATTTGTAAATGGAGAGACATAATCAGGCATCTCGTAGGGAAGTCTCTTTAGATATCCGTGCAGGACAAAATGTGGAGATGATCCAATTGATCGATTATACGATGTATTAATTGCTATTTGAGCAAAAGATAAGTATTTGGACCAATCTCTATGATTATCTTTTACGAAATGACGGAGGAAATTTTCAATATCTGCATTCAATCTTTCAACTACACCATTTTGACTTGGTTTGTAGGGCAGAATATTAACCTTTTTTATCCTCCAAGCCTTACATAACTCTTTAAAAGCAGTTGAAGTAAATTCTGGGGCATTATCTGAAGCTAAAATTTCTGGGCTCGAATGCCGACATATCACTCTTTCTTGTAAAGCTTGAGCAAATTCTTGGCTTGTTCTTGATTTACAGGCCACTAACTCGCAGTAGCGTGTTAAAACATCTCGGAAGACGAGAATGTGTTTGGCTCCTGAAATCGAACATGTGGGAAGTTTTCCTATACTATCCACATGTACTCTAGAAAACGGAGTATAAGGAAGAGGCCATCTGTTGATTTCTGCTTTTGGAGGCCTTGGACCTTTAACCTTAGCACAGGATACGCACTGAGAACAGTACTCCTTTACTAACTTACTTAGATGAGGAAAAACGTATCTCTCTCGAACTCGTTTTTCAGTCCTTTGCTGTCCTCCATGCCCACTTCCAAGTGAAGAATGGCAATGATCTATAACTGAGTAGATCATGCTATCTGGTACTTGTATTACATAAGGTTCCTTTCTAGTTGCATAGTACAGCACTTTCTTATGGAAAATGTGTGGATAAGTCTTGGGGTTTTCCTTAGCCCACTTAACTAGTTCTTTCAATCTAGGGCAATTCTCTTGTTCCCTATTAAAAGTTTCTTTCGTTAAGATGAAATCTTTTCTTGGTAGCACCGGCTTCTTTTCTCCTTTAAAGAAATAAACGTTTGGAGCTTTTGCTGGATGCCTACTCAAATAATCAGGCGGTATGTTTGTTTTTCCCGTCTTATACTTTATAGTTGGCGAAAAACTGTTTACAAACAAGTTCCAACGGGCTAAGCGTCCCGTTTGTTGTTTGTTGCGAAATATAAAACAAAGAGGTTGGTTATCAGTTAATATAGTGATTGGGTAACCAAACACTGTATTCTTAAACTTCTGTAGTGAAAAGACAACAGCTAAACACTCCTTTTCTATAATATCATAGTTGAGTTCACTGCCTCTTAACACTCTTGAAACAAAGGACAATGGCTTTTCTTTGCCATCGTCCGACATTTGGTAAAGAACACCCCCTATTCCATAGTCACAGGCGTCTGTACCTATAAAAAATGGCTTGGAATAATCTGGAAAAGTTAACTGAGGTTGTACCACAAGCTTCTCTTTTAAGAGTTCAAATGCTTTTTGGTGTTCTTCCTTCCATTCAAACTTAACATTCTTTTTTATTAAGTTATATAATGGTTTCGCAATTAGTGCAAAGTCACTAATTAAGAAGCGAAAATACGAGAAAAATCCTAATAAGGATTGTGTTTCTTTAACACTTGTTGGAGGGACGAAACTCTTCATTGATTCTATCTTCGCTGGATCTGGTGAAATTCCGTCTCTTCCTATTTTAAATCCTAAATACAAAACTGAAGTTTGTAGAAAATGACATTTGGTCAATTTAACTCGCAATTTATTTTTTCTAAATGCAGTAAAAACTTTCTTTAAGTTTTCAAAATGTTCTGCCTTATTTTTACCCATGATTAAGACATCATCCAAATATACTTGGGCAATAGGTCCTAATAAATGGTTCAACGCGACTTGCATTGTTCTAGCATAGGTGCTTGGGGCATTGCGGTGCCCAAATAATAATCTGGTTGGGCAGAATAAGCCTTTCCTAGTACGGAAAGCCATTAATTTCTGTGTTTCCTCCTCGACTTCGAGGGATGGTAGCGCGTCGATCAAGTCACACTAGTGAAATGCGTACTGCCGACTAGGACGAAAATATTTCGTCCTATTGAGGGCAGTGGGTAACACATCCTGGGACACTGAAGGAGTTCCAGGTGCCTATAATCTATACAAACACGAGGTTTGTTAGAGTTTTTCTTGGCCACCACCAGTAGAGGTGAACTATGTGGCGAATAGCAAGCTTTAATATATCCTTTCTTTAAAGCTGCATCTGTAAAATTATCTATGTCTTCCAGATAGCGATGTGGGAGACGATACTGTTTTCTAAAAATAATCTTTGGAGCATCTGGGGTAAGTTCTATTTCAAACTTCTGTATAGGACATACAGGAACTGCATCATCATCTAGAGCAATAACGTCCTTATATTCCATTAACAAATCAAGAAGTTCTTCTAAATGCTCAGGTTTCTGTAAAATAGAAACATCTGCTTCTTCTTTACTTAAATTTTCTGTTACAATCTCTCTGTATGCATTTTTCAACTGCTTATCTGATAAATTTTCTGAGCAGGTTACTATACAAGTAGAACCTATTTGCTTATTTTCTGTAGCAGTTGCAGTTTTATTAAAATCTTCTTTTTCAATGAGTTCTAAAATAGGATGACATTTTCCTATATTTTTATTTTTTCTTAAATAAAAAGGTTTGTCACTTAGGTTAATATAACTTAAAATGACTTCATTGTTTCTAACTGGGCACACAGAGTTTGCAAAATATAATGGCCCTAAGGAAAAAGCGGGTGTTATTAAACACTTCTTTTCCAATTTCAAATCTCTTTTATTCTCAGGTCTGACTTTCAAATAACCATAAGATTGAGCAGGTGCCATTGTTTCTTCTATTAATAGCAATTGAACTTCTATTTCTTCATCTGCTATTAAAGGTCCTTCCTCTATTGGAGGAAGTTGTGAATTTTCTTGGTTCTTTTGACGAACAACGGAATTTTCATTCACTTCTATCTTGGTAGGCTTCTTCAATGAACCGGTAGTAATTTCTGTCTTTGTAGGCTTCTTCAATGAGCCTTTAGTAATAACTTTCTTTGTAGGCTTTTCCAATGAGCCTTTATTAAATAATTTCTGTGTAGGCTTTCCAAGAATGGAGCCTTTATTAATCAATCTCTGTGTAGGCTTTTCAATTGAGCCTCTATTAATTTCTGGTTTACAATTATCACTGTAATTGTTTAATTTAAACTTATTATTCCTATTGGAATCTTTTCTATGATTATTAATCATTCTGTCTTTCTTAGTTATCTTTTCATCTTGATTCATGAGAAAGTAACTTCCTAAACGGGCAAAGATTTTGACTTTTATTTCATTAGTTCCTTCTTTAAGATTTAAATGCGATGAAGAAAGGTCTATGGTTATAGGTAAAGTAGCTAAAAGACTTGTACCTAATAAAATTCCATTCCAAGCTCCAGTGCTTTCAGTTTTACATACTAAAAAGGTAACTGGGTAATATTTTTGGTGTAGTCTTAGAAGTAGATCAACTTCTCCTATAGGATGGATCATCTGAGTTCCAATCCCTTGGACTATAATACTAGCCTCTTTAAGAGACAGTTTGAATCTTCCTTCTCTTTCTATTTCTTTTAATCTATCCAACGATATCAAACAGGTTGTGCTCCCTAAATCTAATAGGCTATGCACTTCAACCTCGTTCTGACCTTTTGTTGGAGTCAAAAATATTGACAAAAAATAATGACATCCCAATTTTGGGGGTCTAATTCCTACACCAAAGAAGCTAGAGGTTACTATAACACCTCTCTTCTTTAAGCTTGAAGTATTTTCTTTAATTCTGTTCTATTTACCATTTCTTCATTTAAATCTTTGCCTGGAATCAAAAATTTTGTTCTCTTTCTGAGAGATCTGGTGCAAAAAACTGTTCATTCTGTTCTTCTTCATCTTCAGTTCCAGATATTTCTTCTTGTTCTGGGTCTGCTTGATGATTTGTAATCAGGTGAACTCTAGTTGTTTTCTTAGGACTCTTACCTTGATGGCTACGCTCATTCTTAGAGTAAGAGTTTGACTTTCTAGTATTTGAATCATTTTTAATCTCGACTCTTCGAGCTTTGACCCCATTATCAAAATCAGTGGGGTTATTATATGGTATTACCATATTATTTTCATTCTCATTTGGGATCCACACAGGTGCATTCTTGCAATTAGACGTCGAACCCCTGGTGTGGAATTTCCAACACACTCGGCAATATGTGGTATTCCAACCACAATTTTTAGAATGATGACCTAAAGATTCACACTTTAGGCAGTAGTCCATTGACTTTATCTCTTTACTGGAGAGTTTTTTCATCACTCCCTTATTAGGTCTGATATTTGGAGAAGGGCTTGTCCTTTTTCCTGAATTTCTAGAAGTATTCTTTTTATTTCTCCATTCCATGGTTCTGTTCCTCATGGAAGGGTTATGGGTAGTTCTTTCTTTTCTAGTATCACTATTATTAGTGCTATTATTCTCTGTATAGAATACTCTAGCTGTATTTCTTCTATCTTGTTCTGCTCTATGGTTAGTTTGGAACAAGGCACCTTCTTCTATTTGACTGAGTTTCTCTAAAATTTCTACGAAACTCAAGTCTGGATTAAAGACTTTTAAAACCTTTTCTCTAAGTCTTCTATAATCTCTGAGTTCTTCCATACTCTCTAAAATCTTGGTCATAATTAAGATATTTATCTGTTGAGAAGTAAATCCAAAGGAAGTCTCAATATCAATGAGTTTTTTCTGGTATTCCCAAAGGAGATTCTTCACGTCCAACATGAATTCAGTAAGAGTTACATGTGGTCTCCTTTGAAATTTCATGAACTGTTTCAATATACAGAAGATTGTCTCGGTTTTTTCTGGTTTGAGAAAAATCTTCAATTGAATCAAAAAGTCCTCTAGGGTCTTGCACCTAGAGAAGCTGCTATCCTTCAAGATATACTGGCGGGCCTCGGATATGAAATCAGAAGAGATGGTGGTCTTAGCATAGTCTATTTTCTGTCTTTCAGTTATTAGGCCTAACGTGCGTATCTTCTCCTGCAACGTTGAAAGATAATCCTCAAACTTAATTCCCACCCAAGCTTGTGTCTTGGTATTTCTTCCATACAATTTTAATTCTTTAGCTAATTCTGGAAGTGGAGGGGCATACGCAGCGTTTGGATAATATCCTCCATAAGGGGGTCCATATGGGTATGGATTGTAACCTGGTTGCATTGTAGGAAGGGGTTGTTGCCAACCTGTGTAAGGTGGCTGCATATTTAAAGGATTATTTAAAGTATTTTGGGATGTCCCCCACGGATACTGAGGTTGTCCTCCATATAGGGTATCACTTGGTTGGTTTTGTCCCCAAGTTCCACTAAATTCACTTCTATTGTTAAATATTTCTGTTTGGCCATTCCAGGAAGGATAAGTCTTCTTTCTATTTGAAGGGGGAGTGGCCCCCGATGCATTTAAATGTATATTAAAGGTATTGTCCAAAACATTTGTCTTTTGGAGCACCTTAGGTATTCTTGTTGTATTTTCTGTATTTCCTGGTTGATGCCAATCCCAAGCTGTTCTCTCTGATTTGGGTTTAACGACATTGTATCAATGTTAGAAGGAGGTAGATATACTGGAGGAAGTCCCATATCCTTTTGTGTGGGTTCCCTTATCTTGGGTTTTGCTCCTGTATTCTCTTCTGTTTTCTGTTCATCCGTAGTCTTTATTTCTGTTACATCATGTTCTTCATCTTGAATAACATCTTCTGTATGGTCTTCTTTATTGGTATCATCCATGTCCTCATCCTTGTTCTCTGTTGAATCATCATTTTCTAAGTCTGTATTATCCCCTTCGGCTCCTCCTGAAGCTCCATTAGGGTCAACTGGTCCGGCTATAGCCCTTTGAACCAGGTAGCAGAGAATGAGAAACAATGTTGAAAGTACGAAGACTGTAAAGACTATTGGTTCAAACATAGTCATGATTAAACTTTAATTAATTCAAGTTAATCAAATAAAAAAAACTAAGTTCTCAAACATGTTTTTAAAAAAATTAAAAAAAAACTAAAGTCTCAAAATATTTTTCAAAGTTTTCAAAAAAAAAACACTAAGTTTTCAAAAATATTTTTTCAAAGTTTCCAAAAAAAAACAAAAAAAAAATAATATTTAAAAAATTTTCTATGTTCAAAGAAAATATGTAAAGTTCTATTTAAATTCAAACAAAAGAATTTTAGATCAATATTAACTTTTAATTAAATAATTAAAATTATTTTATTCGATTTTAATTATTAATTACTGTTTAAAGTTAATCACTATTAAATTTAAAAAAATAAAATTTAATCACTTTGATTCTATGTTTCAAATTAAAATATTTTATACATGTTTGCTGTCAAAATTATTTAAAAATTTCAAATAAAAAATAATTTTCTTTTTTAAAATTATTTAAAGTTCTATTTTCAAAAATAAAAATAATTTTCTTTTAAAATTATTTAAAAATTTCAAAGTTCAAAAATAAAAATAATTTTCTTTCAAAATTATTTAAAAAATATCAAAGGTCTATTGATAATTATATTTAATTAATTCTCTGTAATTAATTAATTAAGAAACAACTATCCCCTTTTTCAAGTCGGGTGTGTTCTTAAAATGTTAAAGGTCAATTTATTTGTTCTTCTGGGTCAAAGGTTTTTTGTTCTACTGTTCTTCAAAGTTCTTCAAAGTTCTTCAAAGTTCTTCAAAGTTCTTCAAAATTCTTCAAAGTTGTTCTATGTTCTTCTATTAAACATTTTCTAACTTGGAATCAATCAATTTATATACCAACAAATTTATTCTGTTATAATTTGTGGTTTTTATAACTTCTGCTGCAGTAGAATAATTTTTAAAATATTACAGGTCAGTAAAATAAATTTTCAATTTTTCTGTATCAAAATATAACAATTCTGTTATTTTTTAGGTCAAAGAAAACAATTTCTAATGTTTTTAGGTCAAAAATACATTATTTTCTGTATTTTTGGTCAATTTGGGCAATTTGACCTTTCGTGACCTTCGGTGACCTTTGGTGACCTTTGGTGACCCCGTGACCTTTGGTGACCTTTGGTGACCTTTGATGACCTTTGGTGACCTTTGGTGACCTTTGGTCAAAGTGACCTTGTCTGGGTGGCCTGGGTCTTGTCCAAAAGGTTTTACCTCACTTTGATAATTATTAATTAACTTTTCACTAAGTTACGGATTTCTGATAATTGAAAAAAAAACTTATTTTTTAATTCACTCAAAAAAAAAAACACTTGGCTTCTTAAGCCTTCACAAAAAAAACGGGTTTTTAAAAAACAGGTTAAAAATAAACGAAATCGCAATTTTACCACCTGAAAATATTCGCGGGACTACGACAAATATAATTAATCAAAAATAATTAATGAAAAGTAATTAATAAATTTATTATTAATAAAAACAAAATCGATATATATATATATATATAAAACGATGTGTGTGTGTGTTGTTTGTGTATGCGTATGATACCGCGCGATAAAAGGAAGAAATGAGAGAGGGAAAAATGAACTCAGAAATGAACGGGGGT
>JABUQX010038922.1:2500-5000 GCA_015478945.1 Trachelipus rathkii
TATATAAGAGTAAGGGAGATAAGAATAACTGTAGGAATTATACGAGAATTAGTTTATTTTGTTGCAGGGAAGATATATGTTGGTATTTTGGTCGAAAGAGTGCGTCGAGTGAATGAAGGATTGATTGGTGAAGAACAAGGTGGCTCTAGGAGTGGTAGAGCGTGTATGGATCAAATCTTTAAATTGAAACAAATGATTGAGAAAATGAGGGAGAAGAAGAATGAATTGTATTTAGGTTTTATGGATTTGCAACAGGCGTATGATAGGATTAATAGGGAGCTCTATGGCAGATGTAAACGATATATAGATGGGGAGATAAGAATAACTGTAGGAATTATACGAGAATTAGTTTATTTTGTTGCAGGGAAGATATATGTTGGTATTTTGGTCGAAAGAGTGCGTCGAGTGAATGAAGGATTGATTGGTGAAGAACAAGGTGGCTCTAGGAAGTGGGAGAAGGAGCTCTGGATCAGTCTCTACATTGAAACAAATGATTGGGAAAATGAGGGAGAAGAAGAATGAATTGTATTTAGGTTTTATGGATTTGCAACAGGCGTATGATAGGATTAATAGGGAAGCTCTATGGCAGATGTAAACGATATATAAGAGTAAGGGAGATAAGAATAACTGTAGGAATTATACGAGAATTAGTTTATTTTGTTGCAGGGAAGATATATGTTGGTATTTTGGTCGAAAGAGTGCGTCGAGTGAATGACTGATTGGTGAAGAACAAGGTGCGTTTAGAAGTGGTAGAGGATGTGTGGATCAAATCTTTAAATTGAAACAAATGATTGAGAAAATGAGGGAGAAGAAGAATGAATTGTATTTAGGTTTTATGGATTTGCAACAGGCGTATGATAGGATTAATAGGGAAGCTCTATGGCAGATGTTAGTGATATGGTGTTGGTGGTAGGCTTCTGAATGGAATCAAAAGTATGTATGACGATAGTGAATGTGTGTAAGAATAAATGGAGTCGAAAGTGATTGGTTCAATATTAATAGCGGAGTGAGGCAGGGATGTGTTATATCTCCTTGGTTATTCAATTTGTATATGGATGGAGTTATGAAAGAATTAGAGGCGGGGTTGGCAGGAGATGGTGTTAGAATGATGGAAAATGGAAGAGAGTGGAGGATGCCCTCTCTATTATATGCGGATGATTTGGTTTTGTGTGGTGAATCTGAAGAGAGTTTGAGAGGATTGGTAGAGATTTGGTAGGGTGTGTAAAAGGAGGGGTTTGAAAGTAAACGTAGATAAGAGTAAGGTTATGGTTGTGAGTGAGGACAGTCCTCGGTGTGAGGTTATGTTAGAGGGTGAGCAGGTGGAACAAGTGTCTAAGTTTTAATATTTAGGCTATATGTTAGATGATAAGGGAACGAATGATGCAGAGTGGAGTATGAAAGTTGTGAATGGCAGGAGGGTGGCTGGTGCAATTAAATCGTAGGTGGATGTAAAGGGACTAAGTCTTGAGTGCGCTAGGGTCTTACATGAGGGTATGTTGTTACCAGTGTTAATGTATAGTAGTGAGACTATGGTCTGGAATAAGAGGTATAGATCTAAAACCCTAGCACACTCATGACTTAGTCCCCTTATATCTACCAAGAATTTAATTGCACCAGCCAAGTTCCTACCATTCACAGCTTTCCTACTACACTCCGCATCATCCGTTTCCTTTTCATCAAACATATATGCTGAATATTTAAACTCAGATACTTGTTCCAGTTGCTCGCAATCTAACATAACTTCGCACCGAAAACTTCCCTCACTCACTACCATAACCTTACTCTTATATACATTTACACTCCAACCTTTCCTTTTACACACTCTGCCAAACTTCTCTGCCAATCCTCTCAAACTCTCTGCAGATTCGCCACAGAAAACCAAATCATCCGCATAAAATAAGTAGGGCACACTCCACTCTCTTCCATTATCCAACAATCTAACACATTTTCCTGCCACCCCTACCTCTTATTCTTTCATAGCACCATCCATATAGAAGTTGAATAACCAAGGAGACTTAACACATCCCCGCCTAGCTCCGCTATTAATATTAAACCTATCAATTTCAACTCTATTTATTTTTTGACACTCTTCATTTTCGACATATTTCTAATTTCTTTTGATTCCATTCAGAAGCCTACCACCAACAGCATATATCAATAACACCTGCCTAATAGAGCATAATAGAGCTTCCATATAAATCATAGCATACACCTGTTACAATTCCATAAAACCTAAATACAATTTATTCTTCTTTTCTCTCATTTTCTCAATCATTTGTTTCAACGTAAAAATTTGATTCACACATCCTCTTCCACTTCTAAATGCACCTTGTTCTTCACCAATCAGTCCCTCAGTATCTCGATGTATTCTTTCGACTAAAATATCAGCATATATCTTCCCTATAACGCTCAATAAGCTAATTTCCATATAATTCTTAAAGTTCCACTTATCCCCCTCACTCTTATATAAGGGTACAATTACCGCCCTCCTTCAATTCCT
>JABUQX010038922.1:22500-29261 GCA_015478945.1 Trachelipus rathkii
GCACATACCTGCTAAACCGCCCAAATAACAATTTACTAAACACCCCCGCCCCAAAACTCTCCCCTAGAGAAGAAACGCTGTCAAGAAGAGGCCAAATCAACCTCGCTCGGAGCAGATCAGGTCACCACCCGGGGCTCATGCATTAGAAATACAGATTCAAATTAGACAACGTCACCTCCCCCTCTTGCGCTAGATGTCACAATGCCCAAGACACAATAGAGCACCTTCTTCTGAGGTGCCCTGCTCTCGACGCCCCCCGCACCGATTTCTCTATAACCTCATTACTTGACCTGTGGAATCGCCCAGTGGCGGCAGCCGGCTTCCTGGAAGCAGTGTGGCCCTCCAATTAAGGTGGGCCAGGGGCAGAAGTAAGTAAGTAAGTAAGTATATATATATATATATATATATATGTATTTACTTATTTATATTATTTATATATATAAACATATCAATATATATATATATATATATATATATATATAATATATTATATATATAATATATATCATATATATATATATATATATATAATATATATATATATATATATATATATATATATATATATATATATATATATATATATATATATATATATTGCTTAATAAAAAAGAATAAAAATAATCTAAAAAACTGATATCAATTTCAAATTAGGAAAAAGATATAATTTTTGCATTATAATATATATATATTATATATTATATATATATATATATATATATATATATATATATATAATATATATATATATTATATATATATATTTTTTTATTTTTATCTTTATAAAAATATTATATATATATAATATATATATATATTATTATATAAATAAAGTTCTCATCTTGATCTTCTTACACACACAAAACAGATTGATAAATTCCTCCGTTTATATTGCGTAGCTATAATAAGCAATAATTTAAGCCAGTTCTGTTAGACTTCCTTCTCCTATAGAATTGGAAAAGTAAGTTTTGAACCTTTCCAAAATATATAAATATTTATGTGGAGTGCACGCTTTGAGTGACGTAAATGCTAAAATCCTTAACAATCCTGTACAGATCAAATTTATTTATAAAATTCGTAAATATTTTGATAGATATCGATGGAATGAGTGCTTTAAAAAGATATATGTATATGTATATGTATATGTATATGTATATGTATCTATAGCTCAAGAACTTGCTCTCTATAACTGGTTTGAAAAATCATTAGGAAAAGAAATTGTAATTGCCCTACACCATTTCATTTTATATTGATTTTCAAATGAGGCGTTCTCATTTGTTCATTAGCAGAAAACAGAAGTTTTGCTGCAACTTCCAATATGTTTGAAAATGTTTTATCGATGCTTGCTTGAAACTCTTTCAAAACAAACCACATTTTCAATATGATTAAGAACAACTGCTGTCACATATTATGGGGACTGCAATGTAGTACCTAATGGAAGAGTGTAGGAGAATTTGGTTGAAGTCATAGATAAACTTGGAACAAATTTTCTTTTGATTACAGGCTTCAAAAGAGTTCTTTGAGAAAGGTTTAAAATTTTGATCCATTCAAACTCCTCTAAAGATTCAACAAATGCTTTAAGAAAATTTCCAGATCGTAGCAATCCACCAACCTTGTTTCGCCCATTCGTGTGAGTTTTGTCCATTTTTTGTCTCGGGGGAAAAAAAACTTTCCTATTTTCTTTGTATTAAAATTGTAATCCGACTTGGCAATCTAAAATAGTACCTATAGTTGCATTCGCTGTACCATAAAGTTTCTAAATGTGTTTATTTCACATGGATGTAAATAGCAATGCACAAATAACGCCGCTAGATATTTTAACTTTTGTTTGCAAGTAAAATCTTACGTATAAAAGCGCTCGCGCTCGATTTGTGCATAGACACTCCTCTCGTCCGTAATTGTTGCCCAATCAGAAAGTCATTAATTATATCTGTATTACCATCACCAGAGATTCTTTTTTAATGCTTTCAACCAGGGCTGCGGAGCCGGCAAATTTTTTTCCGGCTCCGACTCCGGCTCCGGCTCCAGCATTTTAAAATTACCGGCTCCGACTCCGGCTCCGGCTCCGGCTCCGCTCCGGCTCCGGCTCCGACTTCTTAGTTATAATTCCTTCTTCATTTACAGTTATGAAATCATTAATTCTGTTACAAAATTTTGATGGTATGATGAAATTAAATGTTTGTTAATATCATCTTTGTTAACTTAGAATTAAAAACAGAAAGTATTTTATAGAAAATAAGAATTTTAAGAAATACAGAAAAAGAATAATTAACTTTCTTCCTAAATTTTAATATAATTCCTCTTTGAACGATGAACTGCCTGTACATTTACGTAATATAATTTTATTAATTTTTTTTTCTAAAATGCATAAAAATTATATTTCAGTTTCATCCTAAAGTTTAAAATAATTCCTCATTGAACTATGAGCTGTCTGGACATATATGTAACATATTTTGGTTCAAGTACAAGATTTTTTTTTATAAATATATATAATATATTATATATATATATATATATATATATATATATATATATTATATATATATATATATATATATAATATATATATATAATATATATATATATATATATATATATATATATATATATATATATATATATATATATATATAATTCACTTTCTTCCTAAATTTTAAAATAATTTCTCTTTGAACAGCCCGACCATATGTAATATAAATTTATTCAAAACAATTGTTCTTAAAAATAAAACTTCATCAATAAAATCCTCCTGTAATGATGTCCTTAGAATCCAATTTTATTATTAAAAGCAGAAAAATAAGCTCTACAAACATTCATTTGACTAGGAGACAAAGCTGTAATTGTGCAAGCGGCATCTCGCAAAATTTTAGGATAACAATTGATTGCCTCTTTAACTGTTAACTTTGATTTCCGGTCAGTTTTCATTATTCCATCTAATGCCTTATGGAATTCTACCTTTTAATTTTCTAGAGGATTTTTAGGTTGAATGTCTTTTAGTGGTAGATTGTCTTTTTAATTTTTTCAACGCTTTTCTGCATGCTCCAATTTTTCCCATTATCTGTCAAATTTGACTTCTTTATCTTCATCTGACAAGATACTACAAGAGAGGATTCCTGAAACTGCTGAACTATCTGACTCCGACCCAGTGTTCGATAGTGTTTATCATTTTAAGTCCCTAGTTCACAAAGAGCACTCCTAGCTTTAATATCAGATCTTCAGTTCTGAGAAAGATTCTGAACAAAGATGGCCGACAAAAGTATTTTATTTTCAGTTAACATTCTTTCCCTTCTTTTCATGGAATTTTTTTTGTCATTTGCTAAAATCTCTTCTCTATAAAATTTTCCTTCAGTCAAGTCTTCTGATTGAGTATTTTTTGTTGTAAAGTGTGGGTGTTTTAATAATTTTTCGAGGGTTTCGATTTGTTCCCACTGACTATCGGAGAGAGAAGTTCAGGAGTACCGGCACCCATCATACTACTACTAATAAATCTTTTAGTTGCAGAAGCCTTTAGAGCATAAAAATGTACTTCCACATCTTGTCTCTTTGACCTACAGATTGCCACTTTTATAGCTTGAATCTTTAGAACTTCCATTAATTTTGAGGTACGTGCTGCTTTTGCTATTTGTCTCGCCTTGCTTATAAGATTTGCTGTATGAGTATTGTGGAGACCATTTAATTTTTCAATCGTGCTGATCATGTTTGATGCGTTATCCGTAACTAAGCTAATTACGTGCCTCTTGTTATTTCGAGTTCTTTTAAAAAGTCAGTAACAAATTCTTGGATATGTTCGCTGAAATGTTACGATTTGGTATCTTTTACTGCTAACGTTTTAGAAATATTGTTTTTATCTTCGTCCACATATCTAATATTATTGGCAAAATAATTTAGCCTTGCCCATGTGTAAGCATCCATTTTTAAATGCACGAAGCGTCCCTTTAGGCAATTTTTAAGATTATTTTTTGGCTTATCCGCTTCTTCTAGAACTATTTTACAAATATTTTCCCGGTCTAAAGGGACTTCTAGTTTCGAAGCCATGTCTCCACACAGTGCTTTAAATCCTGGTCTTGCAAAGAAAACTAATGAAAAATTTAACGATCATTATAATCAATTGTATTTTGAATTTTTCACCTGACATAGACATAACAAGTTTTTGGGAGCTGAAAAAGTTTCCACTTTAGTCTGAGTTTTTGAAATTAAAGGTTTATCCTGATTACCTTTTGCTTCACCTTTCTTTTTAACAATTGCAGCAATGTCTGGATGAGAGCGTTTTAAATGTCGCATTAATTTAAAGGATCCAGTAGATGTATTGTGACCCCATGAGTAACTGGTAGTTAGGTAAACCCTTTCGTGCATGATCGAACTGACTGTTTCTCCATCAACTGTGTTAACTATTTCATATTGACAAATGAAAGTATTTTTATCTTCAGAGTGAGTAATATATTCAAGTACATGAGGTGTTTTCGATTTTGGTTTAGTTGACATGATTTTTCTAAGGATATTAAACTTAATTAATTAAAGTTATCTATAGAAGTACCGAACCTTTTTTTATTATTGAATAATAAATATACATAAGCAAATTTCTGAAAAAGAATATATATATATATATATATATATATATATATATATATATATATATAAAACATGTATATATATATCTATAATATATTATATATAATATATATATATATATATATATATATATATATATATAAAATTAAACACGTAGTAAATTATTAATAATTACTAATTTTGTATTTGCCGGAGCCGGAGCAGCCTCTTTTTTTGCGGCTCCGACTCCGGCTCCGGCTCCAGGTCCCCCTAAAATTTCGCCTCCGGCTCCAGGTCCCCCTAAAATTTCGCCTCCGACTCCGGCTCGGCTCCAGGCCCCCAAAGATTCGGTCCGACTCCGGCTCCGGCTCCAGCTCCACCCAAAACCTTTCGACTCCACGGCTCCGGCTCCGGCTCAACCCAAAACCTTGCGGGCTTCCGGCTCCGGCTCCGGCTCCGGCTCCGGCTCCGACAAAATTTTATTTTTTAGACTTTAGCCATCAAAATATTTTGACCGCTTTAAATAAATTTCGAGGGGTGGAGGAGGTTCGGACCCTTGAAATTCATGGACACAAATATGTATATGTTTACATCATTTCTTAAATTTGTTTTGATTAACTTATTTTACTTTTTATTAAAAATTAAAATTTAGAGACCTAAGCCATCAAAAATGTTTGGTAGCTTCAATAATTTCGGGGGGATGGGGTTCGATCCCAGAACCCCCCCTTTTCACGGACTTCTATATTATCTATATATATATAATAATATTATATATATATATATATATAATATATATATTATATAATATATATATATATATATATATATATATTATATGAAGTAGGTGTTGATTTACGAAGTGATTGGCGCGAACGTATTGGGAAGGGAATCGGGGAAGCGTCACCTGAAGCACAAAGAAATCTTTTCCTTCATCGATTGGGGATATTACATTCCACCTCCGGCTACGATGATTCACAAAGAGCGGAAGGGGACGAATTATTGCCCTTATTTAAATTTCTGAAACTTCTCAAATCAATTTCGACAATCCCTTTCAGCCTCGTGCTCGTCACAAGTGGTAGGGGAGGGGGAGCCAAGTTTCAACGTTTGCTTAACATTTTAGATGCATAATACATGCTTCGTATTTATTTATATTTGATTGCTTTGTACAGTATATCAAGTATAAGTGTGCACTATCTCTCTCTCTCTCTCTCTCTCTCTCTCTCTCTCTCTCTCTCTCTCTCTCTCTCTCTCTCTCTCTCTCTCTCTCTTTCTATATATATATATATATATATATATATATATTATATATATATATATATATAATATATATTTTATATATTAATATTATTATATATATATTAATAATATCAGCAGCGACTACGTAAACTTTTTTAATTACTACGGTCTCTCTCCTCTCTCTCTCATCATCTCTCTCTCTCTCATCTCTCTCTCTATATATTATAATATATTATATACTATATATATATATATTATATATATATATATATATAATATATATATAATATATATATATATATATATATATATATATATATATATATATATATATATATATATATATATATATATATAGAGAGAGAGAGAGAGAGAGAGAGAGAGAGAGAGAGAGAGAGAGAGAGACGTTTACAATAAACTTAATATTGATAACTTACGCTTGGCTTACAGCAAATTCTTTTGGTTGTTGATTTTGCACCACAATATAAATCACAATATAAATTTTCACAACGAATAACAAATTGTAAATATATTAATTGTCAATGTAAATTGTAAATATAAATTCTAAATTAAAATTTACATTTAGGAAATGGCAAACTTTCATGCCTGTGGAAAAATGAAAATGTAACAAAGAGATGCCAAAGGCAACAATATAAACAATTTTATAGGCTAAATTCAGGTATTCGAATTTAAATATTAATTTTTTTATTTGAAATGTGCATTAAGAACAAATAAATGTTTATTTTAATTTTTTTAAAATAAAATGAGTGTTTTATTAGATTCATAAAGAGAAAAAAAACAACTTTAAAATAATTAAATTCACGAATGTGTATAGTGTATATTGTCTTAAAATTTTCTCTCCGCTTTTTCGGAGAAGCACGAGCAGTCACCTTTTATAATTGATTGAAAATAGCATTATTCAATGGCGATGATTCTTACACTTTTTGTTTAAATTTTACATAATCTTTTATATGTAT
>JABUQX010038923.1:0-2500 GCA_015478945.1 Trachelipus rathkii
GGGAGAGATTCAACCTAGCATGCGCTTAGATTGTCCATCTGCAACACATTGAATTTGGATCTATACTTATTCCAGACATAGTCTCACTACTATACAATAGACAGGTAAAACATACCCTCATGTTAAGACCCTAGCGCACTCAAGACTTAGTCTCTTTACATTCACCAACGATTTTATTGCACCAGCCACCTTCCTCCATTCACCAACTTTTCTACTACACTCTGCATCGTCCGTTCCTTTCTCATCCAACATATACCTCTAAATATTTAAAAACTCAGACACTTGTTCAGCTGCTCACCATCTAAATAACTTCACACTGAGGACTGTCTCACTCACAACCATAACTTCCTCTTTTACGTTTACTTTCAAACCCTCCTTTTACATACCCTGCAATCTCTCTACCAATCCTCTCAACTCTCTTCAATTCGCCACAAAGAACCAAATCATCCGCATAATAATAGGTAGGGAACCCTCCCATTCATCTCCATTCTCCATGCATTCTAACACCATTTCCCTGCATCCCACATCGAATCTTTCATAACCCCATCCTATACAAATTGAATAACTCAAGCGGAGACATAAACCAACTGTCCTCACTCCGTAATCTAAATCCTAAAACAATCATATACTATATATATATATATTATTATAATATATATATATATATATATATATATATATATATATATATATATATATATATATATATATATATATATATATATATATATTGCTGGAGAGAGGTGAGAGGGGACGGAGCTCCTCGGAGCGCAGCAAGCTATCTCTTCAAGTAACGGGATCTGAGAAGGATCCAGAAACAGACCTTCCATTAAGTAGGCTGTCTGGTGGGTGCAATACCGACCCCAGTCTGCAAGAACCATCAAAAAGTAAAAGATGTTATACCTCGAATCTTCGAGGAAGAAAAAAGATTCAATGGTCTGAGGAAGAAAAACTAGAAATTTTGTGGTGCTATACATATAGTAGCCATAATAAATTTCCAAAAAAAGGTACTCTGGAAAGAACAAAAGAAATGCTATTAAAAAGAGCAGTAGTAGATGAAAGAAAGGTGGAAACAACACCAAGTAGTAGATTCAGTAGCATAGCTACTAATATTAGAATCGGCAAAACTCCAATAACTGAAGAACAGATAAAGCAGATTAAAGAAGAAGTGGATGAATATATTGAGGGAATGAATATATGCGAAGACCGATGGATTTGGACGTACGAAAGGAATGAATTTTTAATGGAAAGTTATTTTATTGGAGAATTTATACCAAGAAAAACCAACATGAGTGAAATATGGAAGTGGGTAGTGAAAGAAAAAATATTCTCCCCAAATGACTTCATGGAATATCGATTCGGAGAAGTTTATAATCAGGTCAGTAGAAAACAAATGGTTAATCAAAAACTAGCAATTCAGAATTATGTAAAAGAAAGAAAGAACCAGGAACAAAGAAAAACGAAGGCTACACTACCATCTTATGAAGAAATTGAATTAATAAAAGGGAAAGCATTAAACATAGTTGAAAATGAGTTAGAATTAACAACTAAAGAGGTAGAAGAAATAAGAAAAATAAGAAATAAGAACACCAAGAAAATACAAGATGACTCAGTAAAAGGAAAGAAAAGGGAAATGAAAACTGCTGGTATGCCAGATAATGAAAAAGAAAAAATACATAAATTATCAGAAATAAATTGTAACCTAGAAGAAAATGTGGAACAGGAACAAGAGAAACCAGAAGAATTTGAAATGATAGTGTTCGATGAAAAGTATATGAACCTGGGAAATGAGGACCAAGAATCGGGAGAAAGTAGTCTTAGTAGTGAAGATGAAATAAACTATACAGATGATGAAGTGGAAACAAATCCAGATGAGGAACAGATAAATGATGAAAGAGAAAATGAAAGAATTGGTAATATTCAAAATCCAACACAAGAAGAACCAAATAACAATGACGAGAGTGAAGAAGAATTGTTGGTTAAAATATCCCATTATAGGGAGGAAGATATACATCTAGGAATAGAAAAAAGGTTAAGAATAAACAAGATCAGTAATTACAGGCTTCTAAATAAATATGCAGGAATTGCTGACAGAATGCTTCCCCGGATTATACCACCAAATTGTGATATCACTGAAATAAACCGGCTATATTATGCTACTGCTAGAGCAATAGCGGACACATTAGGAATTAAAACCAAAGGAACTATAAAAACAAATAGAACTAAACAAAGAGAAATAAAACCACCCTGGAAAATCAGAATGGATAAAGAAATAGAAAACCTAAGAAAAGAAATATCAATGCTGTCTGCATTCCAAAATGGAGAAGTTACTGCCACCACCACAAGAAGAAAAGTGCAGAATTTACTATATAGAGAGAGGGTGGAAAATGGGGACCCACTTGTGCATGCAATTAGAAGAAGGAAACTAATACTAGCTGCAATGGTTAAAAAAAGACAAAGATATGAAAAAACAGAAAAAGAAAAAATACAGAATAGAATA
>JABUQX010038923.1:7500-15000 GCA_015478945.1 Trachelipus rathkii
AGGATTCCGGGGAGAGGCAGATGCGCGGAAGAGGCACATCCAAAAACCCTGGGAAGGGTGGGAAGCATCCGCCTCTGGAAAACGGAAATGCCACCACATCACCTCAGTGCACCAAGAACCGGAGTTGCTGGTTTTTCTCCAGACCATTATATCAATTTCTCTCGAAATATTCGAGGTGTACGAAATTTACTGATATTGATGATGGATAAAGTGAACTGTGGCAAGCATTCCACCCACCTGACAGCCCACCTAATGTAGGGTCTGGTTTTTCAACTTGATGTTAGTTGTTTCTTCGCTCTAGGACACTGCAGGGCAGGACAGTATACCCTGCCCAACAGTGTCCCAGAGAGCCCCCCCACCAACGACAAGGTAAACAACTGCGGGGAGGTAATAATATTTGATGCGTAAGCATGTGTCTTTTTAAGTTTCCTTTCTGATTACACTCATAGCCACACTCAGAACATTTAAATAATTTTATATTTTGATGCGTAAGCATGTGTTTTTTTTTTTGAGGGAGCTTTTTTTTTTTAAATAAGTTTCCTTTCTGATTACACTCATAGCCACACTCAGAACTTTAAATAATTTTAAGCATCGTGGTCATTAACAATTTTGAAATAAAATTAACTTAGAATAATTTTTAAATAATTTTATATTTTCATGTTTAAGCATGTGTAATCTTAAGCTTCTTTTCTGTTTACACTCATAGTCACAATCAGAACATTTAAATAATTTTATTTTTTTTTTTTTTTTTTTTTTTTTTTTTTTTTTTTACTCCTTTATTAAGGGTATATATATTTTCCTTTATGGGATTGTTCGGGATCAAACCTTGATCCTAAGAACAACCCTCATAATTTTCCCTTCTTCGGTGTCTCATCGATACCCCAGCACAGTTCTTAGTATGCTTAAACTCTTCTTGATTACTGTCATACTCAGCTCCAGTGTGGATACCTTTACCGGGAGTCTCTCGAGATGTTTTTCTAGGCTCTTTTTTATTGTTCCCGAAGCACCCACAATCACTGGAACTATTTCAATTATATCTATATTCCACAATCTCCTTAGTTCGTATTTTAGCCTTTGGTATTTCATTTCTTTTTCAATTTCGTAGGCCGAGACTCTTCCATCCCACGGGACTCCGACCTCTATAATCAAGCATTTATTTTCAGTTTTGTTATAGATTACTATATCTGGTTTGTTATGAGTGACTTGTGCGTCGGTTGGTATGTTGTAATCATATAGTATTAAGACTCTGTTGTTTTCCTCTATATTGTTTGGGTTATGTTCCCAGTGGTTAACTGTATTTACTTCTATTTCAAATTTTCTGCATAATCTATAGTGGATCAGTCTGCAAATGTTGTTGTGTCTTTCTGTGTATGTGCCCTTCTCCAGCAAAAACTTACACTCAGATAGTATGTGACATACTGATTCCGACCCTCCACTGCACATTCTGCATTTGTCCGTTATGTTTTGCCCTTCTATGTGTTTTTTGAACCAGTTGGTCCTGAGGGCCTGATCTTGGGCTGCTAGGATGGTTCTTTCATCTTCACTTTTTAGCCATCCTTTTATCATTACTTCATTTGATTTGTACGTGTCAATGAAGGCTTCATCCAGTATGTTTTTATGGTGTTTGGCAAATGTGTGATTTTTCCATTGTTCTAGATTTGCTTCTTCTCTCTTCTCTTTGTATGTCATCTTAGCATTCTTTATTTCTCTCTCCAAACTTTCATTGTTTCTGCCTTCTCCATCAAATCTCACATCTCTTAGATAATCATTCATTTTTTTTATAATTGATGTTGTAGAAGGTTTCAAGTTTTCATGTTCATGCACCCATCCAATGAATCTTCCATCATTGCCCTTCAAATATTTCCCAATTCCTATTATTTCAGATTTGTATATTATATCTATTGTAGGTACTCCCATTCCTCCCTTTTTTCTGGATACATGTATCCGTGGTACACATTGGTTTTTATAGGTCATCTTATGTGCGTGCAGCATTTTTCTGGTCATAACATCCAGCTTGTTTAAGTCTTCCTGCATCCAGTCGATGATCCCAAAACCATATGAGAGTACCGGGATCGCCAAGGTGTTAATGGCTTGCATCTTGTTTCTGGGGTTCAATTCTGTTTTTAAGATTAATTTTAATCTTCTCCTATATTCCTTTTTTATTTTTCCCTTCATTATGTTGTTTTCTATTTTTTCTGACTCTTCTATTCCGAGATATTTATACGTGCGTTCTTGTTCTAACTCTTTAATTATATCTCCTTCAATTTCTATGTTCTCACTTTCTATTCTTCTGCCTTTCTTGAGTAGCACAAACGCACATTTGTCAAGCCCAAATTCCATGCATATGTCATTAGAAAACCTTTTTACGATTTCTATTTGTTTAATGGTTTCTTCTCTATTTGACGAGTAGAGTTTCAAGTCGTCCATATAGAATAGGTGGGAAATTATTTTGGGTTTCTTCTCGTTTCTCGAATTTATACGATATCCATTCTGCAAACCATTAATTAAAGCACTCAGAGGATTTATGGCGAGCACAAATATTAAGGGGGAGATGGAGTCTCCCTGGAATATTCCTCGTTTAATTTTTACTTCTTCTATTTCCAAAGTTCCTTCTTCATAATGGAGATTTATATTAACTTTCCATATCTTCATTGCATTGTCTATGAATCTTATAATTTCAGGGCTAATTTTATATATTTTTAAAACTTCTCTGATCCAATTGTGAGGGACACTATCGTAGGCCTTTTTATAGTCTATCCATACCATACTTAGGTTTTTCTGGGCCCTCCTCGAATTTTCTGTAATCATTTTGTTGATGAGTAATTGGTCTTTAGTTCCATAACTATTTTTACAACATCCTTTTTGTTCTTCGCTTATGATGTTATTGTTATCCAAATGTCCTTGGATCCTTTTTGCCAACACTCCCGTAAATACCTTATATAAGGTTGGCAGACACGTGATGGGTCTATACTTTTCTGGTCTCTGGGTTTCTTCGCTTTTTGGGATCAGCACAGTTTCTCCAGTTGTTAACCACTGAGGAATCTCTTCTCTTCCATTTATAATTCTATTATAACAGGCGGTAAGCGGTTCCAATAGTGTTCTTATTTTCTTAAGCCATACATTTTGAACTCTATCTGGTCCAGGTGTTTTCCAGTTGCTACTCTTTTTAATTACATCTTCAATCTCTTTTTTTGTAATTGCAACATGTTCCATTTGTTCGATATTAGTTGTTTCTTGGCTATTCTTTATTTGCTCTAGCCATTCTGCTTGATTATTAAACATTCTTTCATCTTCATAGATTCCTTTCCAGAATCTATCCACTTCCTCTTTGGGAGGAGGGTTTGACACTTTTATGGAATCATTTCGTAGTTCTCTATAGAACCTTCCCTGATCCTCTTTAAACATTTGATTTTGTTTTTTCTCTTTATCTCTCTTATCATACCTTTTAATCTTATTAGCCTTTGCTATTATTAACATCTTTCTACTTGCAATGGCCTGAGTTATTTGGTTACTCTGTACTGTGTTTTCTCTCCTTAGTATATTTTTTACTCTTCTTATAGTTTGTTCTGATGTTACCACACCACGTCGGTAAGCATCTACTATCGATACCTCTTGTCTTAGTTTACTTACTTCCTGTTGTAGTCTATATTTCCACGGTGGTATCTTTTCTTTGTTCTTGCCTTTTTTTCCTGCTTTCTTGGTTTTGAATACTTTAGCTTTCATAAAGTCCGCTACTGCCCTGGCAAC
This sequence comes from Trachelipus rathkii, assembly GCA_015478945.1. NCBI lineage: Eukaryota > Metazoa > Arthropoda > Malacostraca > Isopoda > Trachelipodidae > Trachelipus > Trachelipus rathkii. Next base: position 11,248 of record JABUQX010038923.1, read on the forward strand.
TGAATAATATAATCTATTAACCTCAGTCAAACTACAATTGTCTGGGATAATTCTTGGTAGTACTTTATCTGCTATCCTAGTATATTTCTCCATTTGGAACCAGTTTCCGATTTTTTTTATTTTGCATCTGCCCTGTATTCCCTTTATGAGGTCTTCATCTCTGTATTTTGCTATTTTTATCAGCATTTCCTCCTCTGAGCAAGATTCTTCGTTTCCTGTTTGGACATTCATTATTTCATTCATCAGTTCCCTTTCTCTGTCTGGTTCCAGTTCTTCTGTTGTATTATCCATTATATTTTCCATCTCTTCTACATCCGAATTTTCTGGATCGGTTTCCATTTCATTCTCCTCATTTCCCTCTTTTACTTCCAAAATGTCACTACCAACTATTTCCTCTTCTATTATTGTTGTTTGGTCCTTGTCTAGATTTTCTCTTTGATACAGGTCCTTTATATCAATCAGTATTTCCATTTCTTTCTCTTTATCCACTTGTGTTACAGTCTCTTGTTTGTTTTTATTTGTTCTCTCTTGTTTCTTTGTTTGTTTTGTTTTCTTTTCTTTTACCGCTGCGCACTCTTTGGTTCGTTTTTCTTTTATATTTTTTACTAATTCTAAAGTCATTTCCATTTTATTCTCTACTATGTTTTGGGCTTTCATTTTTATTTCTTCAAGGTCTTCCTTCGTTGGTAATGTAGATTTCATTTTTCTTTTCCCTGTTTCTTTTCGCTCTTTAACAAAATTAAGAATACACAGTTTTTGCTTAATCATAGCTTTTCTGTCCACATTTTTAAATTTTTCTCTAAATCTATATTCCATAAAATCATTTGCACCGAACTCCTTTTTTTCAATTACATATTTCCACAGTTCACTCTTATTTGTTTTGGTTGGTATGAGTTCTCCGATATAATAGCTTTCCATCAAGTACAGATTTCGGGATAGTGTCCATTCATCCTTCTTCCCACTGCTGGTCTCCTCATCATTTTTATTCAGAAAGTTTCCTTGTATGTACTCTTCAACCTCCTCCTCTATCTGTTTTATTTGTTCTTTTGTTATGTTGGTTTTTCCTATCCTGATGTTTGTAGCAATGCTGCTGAATCTCATATCTGGTGTATTTTCTATTTTCTCCCCATCTATCTTTTTTCTCTTTAACATCATTTGTTTCGCTCTTTCACTCGTTCCTTTCCTTGGGAATATTTCATGTCTAGCGTAAGTGAGACACCAAAAAATTTCTTTCTTCTCCCCCTCCGACCACATACTCCTAATTGCACCCCTACAATTGTAAGAGGCTTTCTTTTTTTTCTGTGGTTGGTTATCTGGGTTGGGAGGATCCAAAGGTTCCTCTAACAATCCAGCAGGGGAGGTTGAAGTTCCGGTGGGCTGAACTTCGGGGTTATCTAAACCCATTGCTTCAGTTTGGAGAGATTGTTTGCTGCGCTCCAAAGAGCTCCGTCCCCCCTCACCTCTCTTCCGTAATGAGTAGGGGCCGGGACCAGGGCTTCCGATTCCCTGGCAGTGTTTTTCTTTTTTGTTTCTTCTCATGGTTATAATCCAGTTTTTGCAGTTTGTTCGCTCCACGACATGTAGGCCTCCATACCGTCTTCCCAACCGTTTAGGATTGGAAAAACCGCACCGAGGCCAGCCCATCGCGGAGATCTCCCCCACAGCGGAAAAGGTCAACATACATCATTTTGATGCGTAAGCATATGCGTTTTTAGGTGTCCTTTCTGATTACACTCATAGTCACACTCAGAACATTTAAATAATTTTATATTTTCATGTTTTAGCATGTGTAATCTTAAGCTTCTTTTCTCATTACACTCATAGTCACACTCAGAACATTTAAATAATTTTATATTTTGATGCGTAAGCATGTGTCTTTTTTAAGTTTTCTTTCCGATTACACTCATAGGCACACTCAGAACATTTAATAATTTTACTATTTGATGCGTAAGCATGTGATTCTTAAGTTTCTTTCAGCTTGCATAGTCACACTCGGAACATTTAAATAATTTTATATTTTGATGCGTAAGCATGTGTGTTTTTAAGCATCCTTTCTGATTACACTCATAGTCACACTCAGAACATTTAAATAATTTGATATTTTGATGCGTAAGCATGTGTGCTTTTAAGTTTCCTTTATGATTACACTCATAGCCACATTCAGAACATTTAAATAATTTTTATATTTGATGCGTAGCTGTGTCTTTTTTAAGTGTTTCCATTCCGATTACACCTCATAGGCACACTGCAGAACATTTAAATCATTTATATTTTGATGCGTGAAGCATGTGTAATCTTAAGGTTTCCTTTCAGATGCACTCATAGTCACAGCTCGGAACATTTAATAATTTTATATTTTGATGCGGAAGCATGTGGTTTTAAGCATCCTTTCTGATGGTACTACTCATAGCACAACTCAGAACACTTTAAAATAATTTAAAACTGCTGTGAGTTAGAAGGTGAGAGCTAAGTGTGATTTCTTATTGCTTTCATAATTACAATGGGCACATTTAAACTTTTTTTTATGCAAGTCCAGATGACTTTTTCAACTGCTCCATTACTTTTAAAATTTAAATTACAAGTATTTGCAACAGAAGTTTTCACAATTATTTTTGTTAATCCTTTTTTTCACACATTATTGATGTTTGAGGTAATCTTTTCAAAGTCCTTTTCACTTTGAAACCTTTTCCTCTTTGACCAGCATCGCTAATAGGGGTCTGTTCGATAAAAATAAAATAACATTATATGAATGTGAAAGTCAAAAGTGTTATATATATATATATATATATATATATTATATTATATATATATATATATATTATATATATATGTATTTATATATATATATATATATATATATAATATATATATATATATATATATATAACTATATATATAGTATATATAAGATATAGAGGTGGGCATTAACCGTTAAAGCGTATCCGTAATTACTCGTTAATTTTTTTTTCGTTAACATTTTAATGCTTTCGTTAAATTTCCTGAAAAAAAGTAACGGAACTATTCACGAGTAAAATTTTTCCCTACATCCTTAATCGTTACTTTTAATTTACCGAGTTTATCAAATAATTTTCTTTATCAGATTTTAAATTGTTATTAGATCTTCGATTTCGATACACAAACTTTTTTTTCCAAAATTCCTAAACGCTCCTCAAAATGGCTCAAATGTGTTTATTCTACACTGGTTATTATCCTCGTGTTAGAAACTGTTGTGACGTTTTTTTCTTTGCTGTTTCTCCATTTCTTATTGGTCGCTTGAGAAAAAAATAGATAGTGACTGTTGCCGCGTTCAATGAGTCATTAACTTTCGTTCGTTACTTACTTGAACTTGCTTCTTTTGCGACTAGTGAAAAATATAAGACGTAGGCCCTCATAAGCGTTGTAATTTATAAAAAATATACATTTTTGTATTAAAACTGTAAGTTGGTATATAATATTATTTTAACAATGATATACTACTATTGTGTCCATAAAAGAATGTCCCAGTTTCAATGCTTTATTATAACAGCATAATATACAATATATCATACATCAAAGTGAAAGTCATTGAACAGAGTTTTTTCCTACATATGTTCAAAATGTGCCCCCTTCGTTATAGGGAATACAGTCGATAATCCAATTCCTCCCAAACATTGGTTAACAGATCCGGCGTAATGGACGCAACGGCATGTTCAATTCTGCGTTTCAACTCTGGCATATCATTGGGCAGCCCCATAGGAAGAAATCGCATGGCGT
>JABUQX010038923.1:22500-24797 GCA_015478945.1 Trachelipus rathkii
ACCATGGCACAAGAGTAACATTTTATAGTAACAGAGAAGCAGAGCTGCGGAGCTCTTCCAGTCAGATGGTAACTTTGTGTATTGCAGTGAAGTTTCAGGCCTCTACTCGCTATGGGACTCCCAGCAAACGATGCAGGTGAGTGGCGACTGTTTATTGCACTTCCAAGAGCAGTTTAAAGTGTGTGTGTTGTTACACAACGACAGGTATGCTTCGGTTCCAGTATGGTACTCGTAGCGGGATGAGAGAGGAGTGGTGCAAAAATCAAGGACAGTTTCTTGAAGGGCTAACAATATCAGGTTTACATGGATGGTAAATATGCGTAGACCTCAAAATGGTAAACATTTTGCTCGGTCACAGCAGGTTTCACCAAATATCCCTGCTTCCTGTGCTATTAGGACAGCCGGCGGCAAAGGATCACTGGACCAAAAGAGAATGGCCACCGATGGAAACCTTGACGCCACGTGACAGAAACATCGTACGTGAACCACTTGTACAGAGAGAAAACATCATCTTACCTCCACTACACATAAAACTTGGTTTGATGAAACAATTTGTGAAGGCCCTGGACCATGATGGTGAATGCTTCCGCTATATATGCTCAACGTTTCCTGGTCTGAGTGACGAAAAGAAAAAAGCTGGGATATTTGATGGCCCACAAATACGGACATCCTTCGTGATGCTGCCTTTGCTACAGCAATGACTGTGTTTAGGGCTAAAAGAGAGCGTGGAATGCTTTTTCAGATGTAGCAGATTTTCTGGGAACAGGAAAGCCGAGAACCACTAACACATTGTACAGGAACTGTTAGACAGTTTTCATTCTCATGGATGTAGATTGAGTATAAAGTTGCACTACTATTTACAGGAACAGCTAGACAGTTTTCATTCTCCTGGATGTAAAATGAGTTTAGTGATGAGTAGGGTGAACGCTTCCATCAAGATCTAAAGTTCATGGAAGGACGTTACCAGGGCAAGTGGGATATCAATATGATGGCCGACTATTGTTGGAGCTTGATGAGGGATATTCCAGACGCTATGCACAGTAGATCGTCTACGAAGAGAAAGTTACTACCATCGTAGGTATGTTTACATTAACTAAACCCATTCCTTCTATTACATTCATTGTTGTCGCCATATCCTCTTTATTCATGTTGTAATTTATGTTAACATATATCTATCAAAGACATGTATCATATCATTGGGATTTGTTTCTTCTCTCATATATCGCAATATAGTATATATATATATATATATATATATATATATAAATATATATATATATATTTATATATATATATTAATATATATATATATATACATATATTATAAGTATATAGATATATATATATAAATATGATCTTAATTATATATATAATATATATATATTACATTTTGGAATCAGCACATCAATAACAATGCGAAACCCCGTCCAAGAATTTCATGTTTACCAGTGTTATATACAAAAGAAGTAAAACAACAAGTAATAACTATTCTTACCTATAGCAAACCATTCACATGTTTAAAAAATAATTAAAAATGAAAATTGAAAAGTTTCGTAGTTTAAAGATATTAAACTAAACTCTTTGAATAAGCTCTAAGATTAAAATGACAGAACATTAGCAGTTCTCCATTGGGATAACCTATTTCTTGTGGCCTCATAAATATTTCCTCCTGTTCTAAATATTTTTTCACTTTCGACTGATGATGACGGTGGAGCTGAAAAGTATTTTATTGCTAGTTTTTTTCAAATTCATAAACCTATTTCCAGTGTTTTTTCCACCAATTGAAGGGAATAACATTGTTTCTTCACTGGTCAAAGTAGGCAAACTTATATATTTGTTTATTTCTTGATGTAATTCGTATGTAGCCTTTTACTTTTATGGTACAAATAATCATATCATCAGAAGATATGGGATTTTTTTTTTTCCCTCTCAACTTTCTTTTTCTGTATGTATGAACGATTTTGATGCCAACAATTTCTTTAAAAAATCATTAAAAAAGTGAATATGGGAACTTTCAAGCTTCACTTCCCCATCTACGAAATCAAATCGTCAGCAGAAGAGTCAGGAACTAAATTTTCATGCATTTCTTTCCATGCGTCAACGACCATATTTTTTACTGATTCATCTGATTCAATGTTGAAAAAATTACTTGAAATCGCCAGATCTTACAGAAAGAGCTACGACACAAAGATTTATACATGGAAATCTTAGAAGTCTTTTTCTACTGATGTTCTTAAGTTCTTCACGAGTGTAATTATTCCACTGAGGCTTTTGCTTTTAATTGCCTTATTTAAAAG
>JABUQX010038924.1:0-36810 GCA_015478945.1 Trachelipus rathkii
AATAGCATTTCAATGAACACATTATTTTTAAACTGCTGAAATCCGTTTAAAAAACTTCAATTTCAAGACTTTCCAAATAATTTCAAATTGGTGAAATTTTAGAAAATCCGTACTTTTAAGGTTCTTAATTTGTAATGTGAATTTAGCCAAAGCGTAATTTTAGAAGTTAAAATTTTTTATTAAAACAGGTTTTTCAAAACTAATGAAATATTTGTATATAAGAAAATATTGAATTTCATTAAAACGTCAATTTAGACAATCTAAATTAATAAATTCACTTTTCAGCTTGTTGAAATTGCAATTCAATGAAACACATTAATTTTTTCAAATTCTAAAAGACATACCCGTTAAAAAACCAATTTTAAGATTACCAAATAATTTCAAATGTTGAAATTTAGGAAAAATCGTACTTTTAAGAGTTAAATTTGTATGTTTGAAAATTTAAGAAAAGCGTATTTTAAAATGTTAAATTTTTTTATTTTAAAACAGCAAATGCGAAACTAATAATATATTTGGTATATAAAAACAAATATTGAAATTTCATTAAAAAACGTCAATTTAAGACATCAAAAACTATTAATAAATTCACTTTTCTGCTATTTTTAAATAGCATTTCAATTAAAACACATTATTTTTCAATGCTGAAAATACGTTAAAAACTCAATTTTAAGATTTACAAATAATTTCAAATGTTGAAATTTAGAAAATCGTACTTTAAGAGGTTTAGTAGTGTTTGTGTGGTGGTATGGTGAAAGTTTAAGAAAAGCGTAATTTTTGAAATTTTAAGTTTTTTTTAATTAAAACAGTTTTCACCGAACGTTAATGAACCATATTTGGTATAAAAACAATATTGGAATTCACTTAAAACGGTCCAATTAAGAACATCTTAAAATTATTAATAAATTCACTTCTCAGCTTTTTTGGAAATTGCATTTCAATGAAACACAATGTTTTTTCAAATTGTGTAGTTTGAATACCGTTAAAAAACTCAAGTTTTTAAGATTTACCAAATAGATTCCAAATGTTGAAATTAGGGAAAAAATCGATTATTTAAGAGTTCTAATTCGTAATGTGAAAATTTAATAGATGCCGTAATTTTGAGAATTTTTATAAAGTGTGTGTGGTTTTAGATGAAATATTGGTATCTTTAAAACGAATATTGAAATTTCCATTAAAAAACGTCAATTTAAGACAGCGTAAAACAATTAATAAATTTCTTTTCGTGCTTTTTTTCACTTTGAAGTAACACCTTATTTTATGTTCAATAGCTGAGAATACCGTTAAAAACTCAAAGTTTTAAGATTTACAAATAATTTCAAAATTGGTTGAAATTTAGGGAAAAATCGTACTTTTAAAGAGTTTAAATTGTAATGTGAAAATTAAGGCAAAAGCGTAATAGAAGTTACAATTTGTTATTAAAACAGGCTTTACAACTAATGAATATTTGGTATATAAAAAACAAATATTGACAATTCATTAAAAACCGTCATTTAAGAACCTTAACTATTAGATGCCTGTCTAGGTGGGATGATTGGTTTTCAATGAATCACATTATTTTTTCAAAGTTGTGCTGGAAAATACCGTTAAAAATATATTAAGAATTACCAATAATTTCAAATGTTTTGAAATTTAGGAGTAAAAAAATCTACTTTAAGAGTTCTAAATTTTTTTAAGTGTTTTAGTTTCTGTAGTCGTATTTAGAAGTTTAAAATTTGTTTAAAACAACTTTCAACTACAGAAATATTTGGAATATAAACAAATTATTGAATTTCATGTGTGAAAAACTCCAATTAGACACGGTAAAACAATTAAATAAATTCTCTTTTCTGCTTGTTTTGAAATTGCATAGTCAATGAACACATTTTTTTCAATCTAAGGGAGTGTGAGATGTAGAGTGTTAAGATTAACAAATAATTCAAATGTTGAAATAGTTATTAAAATGTGTCGTACTTTTAAATTCTATTAAATGTGAATTAAGAAATAGTGGAGTATGTTAGTTAAATAACAGGTGTTTCACCAACTAATGAAAGATTGTAGTGTGGTCAATATTGAACCATTTCATTCAAAAAACGTCAATTTTAAGACACCTAAAATTCTCTTTTCTGATTTTGAAATTGCATTTTTTCAATGAAACACATGTATTTTTCAAATGCTGAAATCCCGTTAAAAACCTTTTTTTCAATGTTGAAATTAAGGAAAAAATCGTATATTTTAAGAGTTCTAAATGTATGGTGAAATATTAGCAACAAAGCGTTTAAGTTTAGAAGTTAAACGATTTGTTATCTAAAACATGTTTCACGAACTAATGTATATTGGTATTAAAAACAAATATTGAAATTTCATTAACAACGTCAATTTAAGACACCTAAAACCATTACTAAATTCCTCTTTCTTGTTTTTGGAAATTAGTCTTTCAAGTAATCTTGTATATTTTCTTTGAATCCGTTTAAAAACTCCTTTTAAATGAGTGAGGTGTAGTTCAAGTGATTGAATTTAGTTAAAAATCGGTACTTTTATGGATTCTAAATTTGTAATGTGAAATTTAAGAAATGTGGTGTGTTGTGAGATAGGTTAAATATTTTGATTAGAAACAGGTGTTCAAAGCTAAGTGAAATATTGGTATAATAAAAGGTTTTAACTTCTTGGATTCCGGATAGAAAAAAACGTCAATTAAGATCTGACTTACTATTCTCATACAATCAACTTGTTTCGTTTTTGAAATATTTTCGCTACAGAACAGTTTATTTTCTTACCAGTAATTAAATTTAAATATGAATTTTAAGATTTACCAAATATTTCTTGTGTGTGACTTAGGAAATCCGTACTTTAAAGATTCTAAAATTGTAATAAGAAATTTAAAAGAAAAGCGTAATTTTAGAAGAAGATAAATTTTCCAATCTAAAAAGGTTTCCACAACTAATGAAATTTGGAACAACTACAGGAGACATTTTAATTTACATTAAAACCGTCAATTTAAGACACGTAAACAATTAATAAATTCTCTCTTTGTATTTTGAAATTGCTTTCAATGAACACCATATTTTTTTCAAATGCTAAAAAACAACGTTAAAAAACTCATTTTTAAGCTAAATAATTTCAAGTGTTTAAATTTAGGAAACGTACTTTTAAGAGTTTAAATTTGTAATGTGAAAATTAAGAAAAAGGACGTAATTTTAGAAGTTAAAATTTTTATTAAACAGGTTTACACAACTAATGAAAGGTTGGCAATTAATAAAAAACTAATTGAAATTTATTCATTAATTATGAAAACCTAAAACTAATATTAAGTTGTGTTACTGATTTTAGGATGATTTACATGTTTCGTCTAAATATGGATCTAAATGCTGAAATTCCGGTTAAAAGCTCAATGCCAAGATTACTAAATAATTTCATTTAGGAAAAATGTACTTTTAAGAGTTTCTAATTCGTAATGTGAAAATTACAGAAAAGCTGGAAGTTAAAAATTTTATTAAAACAGGTTTTGCAAACTAATGAAACATTCGGATATTAAAGAAATATTAAAATTTCAATTAAAAAACCTCAATTTAAGACACTGGCTTTAGTAAATTCACTTCTCAGCTTTTGAATTGCATTTCAATGAAACACATTTTTTTTCATGTGATGAAAATACCGTTAACTGCAATTTTTAAGGATTTAGCAAATAATTTAATTTTTGGAATTAGGTGAAAAATCAGTACTTTGAAACCAGTTAACTTAATAAGAAATTTAAGAACAAGAGCGTAATTTTAGAAGCAGAATCTTGCTTAAAGACAGGTTTTCACAACTGATGAAATATTTGGTATCATTTATTCAAAGATTGAAACTTCATTAAAAAACGTCCATTTAGCACGTAAAACAATTAATAAATCCTTTTTTCTGTTAATTTTTTTTAATGAAAACATATTTTTTCTGTGCAATTACACTACTTTCATTTGAAGATTACCAATTAATTTCAAGTGTGTTTTATTTAGGAAAATCGTACTTTAAGGTCTAAATTGTGAATGTGAAATTTAGAAAAGTAATTATTAGAAGTTATGGAATTTTTTATTAAACAGTTTTTCACAACAAATATTTGGTATATAGAAAAAATATTGAAATTTCATTAAAAAGTCATTTAAGGACACCTAAACACTATTAATAAAGTTTGTTGTGGTTGTAGTATTGCATTGCTGAAACCACATGTATAGTGATGGTACTGTTAAAAACTTCAAATGTGGAATTTAGGAGTAGTGTGTGTTACTATTTAAGAAGTTTGCTAACATTTGTTAGTTGAAAATTTAAGAAAACGCCGTAAGTTTTAGAAGTTTAAAATTTGTGTTTTAAAACGGTTGTTCACATACTAATGAAATATTAGGTAATAAAAACAATAATTGAATTCCATTAAAAAAACGTCAATTTAAGACACCTGAAACTTAACAAATCGTTTTTCTGCTTTTTAAAATTGGCTTTCAATGAAACACATTATGGAACATTATTTTTTCAAGATGCTGAATTATGTGTTGGGGTAAAAACTCAATTTTAAAAAATTACCAAATGTGTTTTCAAATGTTGAAATTTAGGTGGGAAAAGTGTATGTGTGGTGTGTGTAATTCGTAATGTGAACAATTTAAGCAAGCGTGGTGTTAGTGAAATTTTTTAATTAACAGGTTTTGTAGATTGTTTAGTTTGAGGTACTATAAAAACAAATATTGAATTCTTTTAAAAGTACGTACCAGCACTTTTAAGATTATTAATAAGATCACTCCGATGCTTTTTGAAGTGGAATATCCACCTATCGAGCCTTATTTTGCCAATGGGTGTATGTACGATAAAAACTCAATTTTAAACCTTTACAAATATTTCAAATGTTGAAATTTAGAAAAATCGTACTTTTAAGAGTTCTAAATTTTAATGTGAAAATTATAAGAAAAAGCGTAATTTAAAGTTAAATTTTTTTATTAAAACAGGTTTTCCACAACTAATGAAACATTTTGGATATACGAAACAGACATATTGATTTCAATTAACAAACGTCAATTAGACACCTTAAAACGATTAAGTAAATTCTTTTTCTGCTTTTTGAAATTGCTTTTGCACAATGCAAGCACAATTATTTTTGTTCAAATGCTTGAAAATACGTAAAACCAATTTTAAATTACCCAGAATTAGATTTCAATGTTGAAAATTTTAGGAAAAGTCGTGACTTTAAGGAGTTCTAAAATTGGAGTCGATGGAAGAATTAAGGAGCGTAATATGAAAGTTAATTTGTTGTATAAACAGGTTTTCACAACTATGAAATATTTTTGGTATCTTAAACCAATTATTGACATTTATTAAGAGAAACGGTCAAAGTTTAAGACATCTAACATTATTATAAATTCCTTCTCGCTTTTTGAGAATTGCAGTTTCACATGAAGAACATTATTTGTTTTAAAATGCTGAAAAATACCGTTAAAAACTCATTTTAGGATTTACCAAATAATTTAGAATGGTTGAATTTATGAAAAAATCGTGACTTTTTGATTTCTAAGTTTGTAATGTGAAATTTAAGAAAAAGGATTTTTAGAAAGTTAATTTTTTTATTGAAACAGTTTTCAACAAATAAAGTATTTGGTATATAAAAAACAAATATGATTGAAATTTCATAAAAAACGTCAATTAAGACACCTAAACGTATTAAAGATAATTCCGGTTTTCTGCTTTTTAAATTCGCATTCAATGAAAACACCATTTGTTTTTCAAATGCTGAAAATCCCTAAAAAACTCAATTTTAAGAATTACCAATAATTTCAAATGTGAAATTTAGGGAAAAATCGTAACTTTTAAAAGTTCTACAATTTGTATGTTTAATTTATATTAGAAAAACTGAAAGTTTAAAATGTTGCATAAACCTGTTTGCACAACTAATGAAATATTGGTATTGTATAAAAACAAATATTGAGAAATCATTAAAAACGTTCAATAAGACCCCTAAAACTATATACATTCCCTGTGTTCTGCTTTTTTGAAATAAGCATTTCAATGAAACACCATTTATTTTTTCAAATGCTGTAAAATAAACCGTATTAAAACCTTTTTTTCAAAATTTTTTTAAAGATTTACCAAATAATTTCAATGCTCTTCCTTAAAGAGAAAAATCGTACTTTTAAGGTTCTAAATTTGTAATGTAAAATATTAAAGGCAAAAGCGTAATCTTTAGAAAGTTAAATCTTCTTTATTAAAACAGTTTTCACAACTAATGAAAATATTTGGTATATAAACAAATATTGAAATTTCACTTAAAAAAAAGTGCAATTTAAGCACCTAAAACTATTAATAATTCCTGTTTTGCTATTTGAAATAGCTTTAATGAAACCCTTATTTTTTAAGGGCTGAAAATCCCTTTTAAATCTCGAATTTTTAAGATTTACTAAAAAATTTCAAATGTTGAATTTGGAGGAAAAAATCGTGTACTTTTAAGAGTCGTAAATTTGTAATGTGAAAATTTAAGAAAAAGCGTAATTTTAGAAGTTAAATTTTTTTATTAAAACAGGTTTTCAAAACTAATGAAATATTTGGTATATAAAAACAAATATTGAAATTCATTAAAAAAACGTCAATTTAAGACACCTGAAAACTATTTAATAATTCCACTATTTTCGCCTTTTTGAATGCATTCAATGAACACGATCTTATTTTTTCCAATGCTGAAAAATACCGTTAAAAACTCAATATTTAATGATTTAAAAATGATTTCAACAATTTTGAAATTTAGGAAAATCGTACTTTTAGAGTTCTAAATTTGTTAATTGAAAATATTTAAGAAAAAGCGTAATTTAGAAGTTAATTTTTATCAGAACAGGTTTTCAACAACTATGAAAACTTTGGTATATCAAACAAATATTGAATTCATTAGACGTCATTTTAGACAACCCTAGAAACAAGTAATAAATTCTTTTTCTTGCTTTTGAAGATATGCTTTTCAATGCAACACTATTTTTTCAATGCTGAAAATACCGTTAAAAAAACCCAATTTTAAGATTACCAAATAATTTCAAATGTTGAATTTAGGAAAAATCGTCTTTTTATTAAATTTGAATTTGAAATTTAGAAGAAAGGCGTTAATTTGAAAGAGTTAAATTTTTTTCATTAAAAACAGGTTTTTCACAACTTAATGAAAATATTTGGTATATATAAAACAAATATTGAAATTTCATTACAAAAATGTCAATTTAAGACATCTGAAATTATTAAATAAATTCCTTCTCAGCTTTTTGAATTAGCATTTCAATGAAACACATAAATTTAAGAAAAAGCTGAAATACCGTTAAAAAACTCAATTTTAAAGATTTCCAAATATTTCAAATGTGAATTTAGGAAAATTCGTACTTTTTAGAGTTCTAATTCGTAATGTGAAAATTGTAAGAAAAAAGCGATGTATATTAGGAGTTATCTTTTTTTATTAAAACAGGTTTTCACAACGAATGAAATATTTGGTAAAGTAAAGTATGTTGAAATTCTTAAAAAAAAACGTCAATTAACGTCAAAGTAAAAACAATTAATAAATTCTCTTTTTGCTTTTTGAAATTAAATATCAATGAACACATTATATTTTCAAATGCTGAAAATACCGTTAAAAACTCAATTTTAAGATTTACCAAATAATTTCAAATGTTGAAATTTAGGAAAAATCGTACTTTTAAGAGTTCTAAATTTGTAATGTGAAAATTAGGAAAAACGTGATTTTAGAGGTTAAATTTTTTATTAAAGCAACAGGTTTTCAAACTAAAAATATTTGGTATATAAAAACAAATATTGAAATTTCATTAAAAAACGTCAATTTAAGACATCAAAAACTATTAATAAATTCACTTTTCAGTTATTTGAAATTGCATTTCAATGAAACACATTATTTTTTCAAATGCTGAAAATACTTTAAAAACTCAATTTTAAGATTTACCAAATAATTTCAAATGTTGAAATTTAAGGAAAAAATCGTATTTTAGAGTTTCTAATTCGTATAAGAAAATCTGTAGCAAAAGCCGTATTTTAGGAAGTAAAGTTTTTTATTGAAAACAGGTGTTATACCAACTAATGAAATATTTGGATATAAAAACAAAATATTGAAATTTCATTAAAACATCAATTAAGAACGTAAAACAATTATAATTCTTTTTCTGACCTTTTTACACATTGATATCAATGAAACCAACGTTATTTTTTCAAATGCTGGAAATACTTTTAAAACTCAATTTTAAGATTTACAAATAATGTTCAGTGTTGAAAAATTAGGAAAATGTACTTCTTAGAGTTCCTAAAATTTGCTAAGTCGAAAATTTATAGAAAAGCGTAATTTAGAGATTTAATTTTTATTAAAACACGTTTTCACAACTAATGAAGTATTTAGTAAAAAAAAACAATATTGAAATTTCATTAAACGTCAATTTAAGGCTAAAACTATTAATAAATTCGCTTTTCTGATTTTTGAAAATTGCATTTCAATGAACACCATTATTTTTCAAATGCTGAAATTACTGTTAAAAACTCAATTTAAGAAATACCAAATTATTTCAAATGTGTGAATGTTAGGAAAAATCCGTAACTTTTAAGAGTTCGTAAATTTGTTATGTGAAAAGGTTAAGCAAAAAGCGTATTTTGAAGTAAAATTTGGCTTTTTAAACCGGTTTCACAATATGAAATAATGGGTTATATAAAAACAAGATATTGAAAATTTATGTAAAAAAACAACGTCAATTTAAGGAACACCTATAATATATTCAGTAAATTCGTTTTCTGTTTTTGAATCTGCATTCAATGAAAACACATTATTTTTTCAATGTCTGAAATTTCTTTTAAAACTCAATTTTTACAATTACAAATAATAATCAAATGGTTGAATTTCAGGAAAAATCGTACTTTAAGAGTTCCTAGATTTTGTATGGAAATTAAGAAAAGCTAATTTTAGAAGTAAATTTTTTTACATTAAAACAGGTTTCCACCACTAATGAAATTTGGTGTATATAAAAAACCAAATACATTGAAAATCTTCCCATTAAAGAACCGTCCCCAATTTAAACCCCTCCCGTAAAACAATTAATAAACTAAAATCCACCTTTTCCTGCTTTTTAAATAGCATATTCCAATGAAACCAGCCATTTGTTTTCCAAATGATGAAAATCAGTTAAAACTACCATTTTTTAAGATTATAAATATTATTACTCAAATGTTGAAATTAGGAAAATCGTACTTTTTAAGAGCCCCTAAATTTGTAATGTGAAATTTAAGAAAAGGTGTAATTTTAGATTTAAAAATTTTTATTAAACCAGGTTTTAAAAATAATAATATCTTTTTGGTATATAAAAAAGAAATTGAAATTTGGATTCAAAAACACGAAATTTTAAGACACGATAATTATTGGTAAGTTGACTTACTGCAGCATTGCAATAGAATTTAATGAAACACCATTATTTTTTCAACAAATGCTGAAACCGTTAAAAACTACCAATTTTTAGATTTACACCACACAATCAATAATCAATGCTGAAATTAGGAAAAATTCGTACTGTTAAAAGAGTTCTAAATTTGTTGTGAAAATTTAGAAAAAGACCGTAATATTTAGAAGTTAATTTTATTTATTAAAACTTTATACGAAAAATAAATGAAACATTTGTAACTATAAAACACCAAATATTGAAATTTCCATTAAAAAACGTTAATTTAAGACAACTAAACCAATTAATAACTCCTTATTAACCTTATGAAGAATTGTACTTGTGTAATAGAATTTTTTCAAATCCGAAATCCTGTAAAAAAAATAATTTTAAGAATTACCAAATAATTTCAATGTTGAAATTCTAGGAAATCAATCGTATTTTCAAGAGTTCTAAATTTGTAATGTGAAAATTTAAGAAAGCGCTTAAATTGAAAGTTAATATTTTTTATTAAAACCAGGTTTTCACAACTAATGCATATTTGTATATAAAACAAATATTGAATTTCCATAAAAACGTAAATTTAATGAATTCCTAAATTTAGTAAGTGAATATTAACAGAAAATCCTTTTTGAAATTGCCCATTTCCAATGAAAACCACTTTTTTTTCAAATGCTGAAACATACCACGTAAAACCTCAATTTCTTAAGATTTACCCACACATCATAATATCCAAATGTGAAAGTTATGAAAAATGTACTTTTAAGGGATTCACCCCTAAATTTGGTTAATGGTGAAATAATTTAAGAAAAGCGTAATTTTAGAACGTTTAAAATTTTTATTAAAAAGGTTTTAACTAACTGAAATATTTTGGCATATATTACAAAACATAATTGAATTTCCCCATTAAAAACAGTAATTTAGACAACATAAAGCTATTATAAATTCGGTTTTACTGCTTTTGAAATTTGCATTTAAATGAAACACATAATTTTTCAAATGCTTGAAAATGTAAAAAAACCTAAATTTAGAATTACCAATAATTCAAGATTGTTGACAATTTAGGAAGAAATCCGTACCTTTTAAGAAGTTCCTAATTTGTTAAGTGTCGAAAATTAAGAAAAAAGCCGTAATTTTAGAAGTTAAATTTTTCTATTAAAACAGGATTTCACACCAAAACTAATGAATATTTGGTTTATAAAAACCCAAATATTTGAATTTCACATTAAAAAACGTACACAATTTAAGCAAATAAACTATTACGATATATTCATTTCTGCTTTTTTAGAATAGCAATTAAATGAACATTATTTTTAATGACTATTGAAGCAATAAAACGTTAAAACCAATTTTTAGAGATATTCAAAAATAATTTCAAATGTGTGAATTTAGGAAAAATCGTACCTTTTTAAGAGTATTAAAATTTGTAATAGTGAAAATTTAAGAAAAAAGCGTATTTAGAAGTAAAATATTTTTAAAAACAGTTTAATTACCAACTGAACCTTGGTATATAAAAACCAAATATTGAATTTAATTAACCAAACCTTCATTGTTAAGACAAAAAAACCCAATTATAAATTCCCTTTTTCCTGCATTTTTTGAAATGTTCAAAATGCAACACCATTATTTTTTACCACAAAATGCCATGAAAATTACCAGTTAAACTACATTTTAAGAATTTAACAGATAATTTCAATTGGGTTGAAATTTAGGAAGAGTGAGTTTTTGAATTTTCAATAACCGTCTAATGTGAATTTAAGAAACAAGGTAATTTGAAAGTTAAATTTTTTTATGAAACAGGTTTTCACAAACCTAATGAAATATTTGGTATATAAAACAACCAAATATTGAAATTTCCATTACAAAAAAGTACATTAGAAATTGAAATATTATATAATTCCACTTCCTACCAGCTTTTTGAATTGATTTTGTAAGACGATATCGTTAACTACTTGGAAGATATCTCAATAAATCCGTCTTGATAAGACGATTTTAAAAATATAATTTACAATGCTTGAAATTTATGAAAAACATCCTTACCATTTAAGAGTTCATAATTATGTAAATGTGAAAAATTAGAAAAAGCGTAATTTTAGAAGTTAAAACATTTTTTATTTAAAACCCAGGTTTAAACAATGAAATTAATTATGTAATATAAAAAACAGAATATTGAAATTTCCCCATTAAAAATCAATTTAGACACCCATAAAAACCTATTAATAAATTCGGTTTTCTGCCTTTTTGAAATTGCATTTAAATGAAAGCACCATTATTTTTCCCAAATCCTTGAACAATAAAAGTAAAAAACCTACAATTTAACGCACATTACACAATAATTTCCAAATGTTGAATTTAGGAAAAAACCGTACCTTTTAAGAGTTCTAAATTTGTGAATGTGAAATTAGAAAAAAAGCCGTATTTTAGAAGCTTAAAGAATTTTTATATTAAAACCAGGTTTAAACCTAATGAATATTTGCGTTTAGAAAAAACCAAAATATGGACATCTTCAATTAAAAAGTCAATTTAAGAAATAAAACATATAAAAATTCAATTTTATGCACGTTTGACAATAGGCATTTCAATGAAACCACCAATTATTCTTTCCAAATCTGAAAATACGTAAAACTTCACATTTTAAGATTTAAAAATAAATTCAAATGTTGAAATTTAGGAAAATCGCACTTTTAGAGTTCTTAATTGTAATGTGAAAATTTTAGGAAAATAAAAGAAATGAAATAAAGTGAAAAAGAGTTTTATTAAACCAGGTTTTCAAAACTATAACTTTGGTATATAAAAACAAATATTGAAATTTAATAAAACTAATTTAAGGAACACTAAACAAATTAATAAATTTCTCCTTTTCTGACCTTTTTGCAATTGCTTTTCAATGCCCAAACACTTATTTTTTAAATGAATGAAAATATATTATAAGAACATTATTTTAAGAATTAAATAATTTAAATGCTGGAGATTAGGAACAAAACCTACAGATGTAATAAGTTCACTAAATTGTAATGTTGAAATGTGTAAGAAAAGGAACGTAAACTTTTGAACTTAAATTTTTTTTAATTACAAAACGCACACTAAGAAATACTTAATTATTAAAGAACAAATATGGAAAATTCCATTAAAAAACGATCTAAGTTTAGAATCATAAATTATTAATTAAAATTAAACCTAATAATTTTAGGAATATTTAAAAACAATGAAAACATTCATTTTTTTAAATGCTGAAAATAAACGAGTTAAACCAATTTTAAGATTACCATTAATTTCAAATGCTGAAGCTTTAGGAGTGGTTGAAATTTTCTGTTGAATGTGAAAATTTAGAGAAAAAAGCGTATAATTTTAGAAGTTAAATTTTTTATTAAACAGTTTTTCACAACTAAAAATTTTGTTATCATATAAAAAAAATATTGAAAATTTCCATTAAAAACTTGTTTAAGCACTAAAAATATTAATAAATTCCGTTTGCACTTTATTTGAAATTGCCATTTCAAATGAAACCATTAATTCTATCAATGCTGAAAATCACACAAAACGTAAAAACTACAAATTTAAGAATTACCAAATAATTTCAATGTTCGAAATTTAGAACATAATGGTTAGGTGTTTATTAGAAAATGAATGTGAAAATTATAAGAAAAAGGTATTTTAGAAGTTAAATTTTTATTTAAACCGGTTTTCACACACTAATGAAATATTTGGTTTATAAAAACAAAATATTGACAATTTCAATTAAAACACCAGTTCAAATTTAAGACAATAACTTTATAATTACCTTTTCCCTGCTTTTGGAATGAATTTCAATGAAACACCTTATTTTTTAAAATGCTGAAAATACAGTTAAACTCAATTTTAAGATTTACAAAATATTTCCAAATGTTGAAATTTAGAAAATCGTACTTTTAAGAGTTACGGAAATATTTTGTGAAAAATTTTTAAGAAAAAAAAGCGTAAATTTTAGAAGTTAAATTTTTATAATAACAGGTTTCAACAACTAATGAAACATTTGGATATATAAAAACAATATGAAATTTCCCATTAAACAACCGTCCCAATTTAAGAACAAAACCAATTAATAAATTTTCCTCTTTTCTGCTTTGTTTGAAATTTGGCTTATTACAAAGAACACCATATATTTTTTAAATTGCCTGAAAATATCCATAAAAAATCAATTTTAAGAAATTACCAAATAATTTCCAAATGTTGAAATTAAGGAAAAATAGTACTTTTAAGAGTTTCTAAATATGTATGTGAAAATTTAAGAAAGCGGTAATTTTGAAAGTATAAATTTACTTTATTAAAAAAGGTTTCACAACCGAATGAAATATTTGGTATATAAAAACCAAATATTGAAATTAACAATTAAAAAAACAACTCAATTTAGACAAACTGACATTATTAATAAATTCCACATTCTCAGTCTTGAAATTGGCCCATTCAATGAAAACATTATCTTTTCAAATGTGAAAATGAAGTTATACTGCTTAACGTGATTAAGATTTGAAAATATAAAATTCATACAAATGTTTTTGAAAATTTATGAAAAACTCGTACCTTTTAGGGCTTTCTAATTATGCTAATGGGCGAAAATAGTAAAGAACCTAAGCAGGTATTATATAGAACGTTAAAATTTTCTTAAACAGGTATTTCACACCAAAATGAGATATTTGTATTAAAAACAAAATTGGATATAAAATTCAGAAAAGTCAAATTTAAGACACCATAAAAATTATAATAAAAATTACGGTTTTTCTGCCTTTGAATTGCATTCCATTGAAACAATTATTTTTTCAAATGCCGAAAATCCCGTAAAAACTTAAATTCTAAAGAAATTCAAAATAATTTCCAAATGTTTTGAAATTTAGGAAAATCCGTACTTTTAAGAGTTCCTAATTTGTAATGTGAAATTAAAGAAAAGAAGTTAATTTTAGAGTTAAAATTTTTTATTAAAAACCACAGTTGGAACACCCATACGGGAACATTTCCTTTCAATAAAATAGGTCGCCGTTGCATTAAAGTAAATTTAAAAGAAATAAAACCCTATTAATTCATATCCCACCATTTCCTGTTTTTAATATAGACCTTTCACACAAAGATGAAACAACATTATTTTTTTATTACATGCCTGAAATACCGTGGTGGTTAAAAACATACAATTTTAAGATTTCCAACAATTTCAATGTGAAGACAATTAGAAAATCCGTACCTTTTAAGGAGTTTAAATTTGTAATGTGAAAAAATTTAAGCAAAAGCGTATTTATTAGAAGTTAATTTTTTTCTTATTAAAACGGGGTTTTTCAAAACTAATGAAATATTTGGTTATATAAAAACACATATTGAAATTATTAAAAAACGTTATTTAAGATAGTTAAAATTATATTATAAATTCATTCTCACAGATTTTTTGAATGTGCATATTCAAATGAAACCACACAATTATTTTTTCAATCTTGAAATACCGTTTTAAACATAATTAAGATTTAAAAATAATTTCAAATGTTGACAATTAGGGAAAAATCGGTACTTTTAAGAGTTCCTTAAAATTGTAATTGTGAGAATTTAAGAAAAGCCGTTAATTTTAGATTTTAAAGTTTTATTAAAAAATGTTTTAAAAAAATAATGAAATGGATAGATAATAGTAGCTTAGAATGATTGAATTCATTAAAAAAGATCAATTTAAGACATCAAAAACTATCATAAATTATTTTCGTGACTTTTTGAATATCATTTTAAAGCTGAAAAATCATGATCTGTGTCAGAAGCTGAAAAGACCCCTTAAAGAAATAATAATTACAAATAATTTCAAATGTGTTGAAATTTAAGAAGAATTGTACTTTTAAGAGTTCCTAAATTTGTATCGTGAAAAATTTAAGAAAAAGCGTATTTTGAAGTTAAATTTTTTTATTAAAACAGGTTTATTACAACCAAGAAAATTGTATACTAAAAAAAGAAATTATTTGAAATTTAATTTAAAACCGGTCATTTAGTACCATCCTAAGAATTATTAATAAATTCCACTTCTGCCAGATTTTTGAATTTGCATTTCAATGAAACAATTATTTTACAAATGATTTAAGATTACAACTACACATGAATATTTTACACAAAAATTTCAAATTTGAAATTTAGGAAAGCCAGTACCCTTTTAAGACGTTATTAAATTCGTCAATGGGTGAAAACTTAGAAAAGCGAAATTTTAAGAAGTAATTTTTTTATAAAACAGTGGTTTTTCCACAACTAAATGAAATACTGTAAAAAAGAAAAACAGTACATTCAAAATTGCTTCTAAGTAAGTGTCAAACTTTAAATCCATAATACCGCTATAACCAATAAATAAATTTATGACCACAGCCTTTCAATATTACATATGCAAAAGAAACACAGTATTTTTCAAATCATCAAAACTACGTATGAACTAGATTTTGATTAAAAAGAATATTAAACCATGTGAAATTTAGAAAAGATCATTCCCTATAAAATAGTTCAAAATTTGTAATTGGAATATCAAAGACAACAAAAATATTTTAGAGTTAAATTTGTTATTAAAAAGGTTTTTAACCAATAATGAAATATTGGTAGTAAAAACCAAATATTGAATTTCAATTTAAAAAACACCGTCATTTAAACAACTTAACTATTAAATAAATTCGTTTTCTAGATTTTTGAAATTTGAATTCAATGAACAATGATGTTTTAAGAAATGACTGAAATACCAAGCTTTGAAGACTAATTTTTAGAATAATACCACCTAATAAATTTAGAAAATTAGGAACAAATCGTACCTGTTACAGAGTTCACTAAATTTGTAATGTGCAAATTTAAGAAAAGCAGTAATAATTTTAGAGTTAAATTTGTTATTTAAACAAGGTTTTCACAAATTAAATTATGGGGGGGAAAATATTTCTTGGGGGGGCAAAGTATAAAAACAATCATTGAAATTTCATTAAAAAAAAGTCAAT
The DNA here is from genome assembly GCA_015478945.1 of Trachelipus rathkii. Lineage (NCBI taxonomy): Eukaryota > Metazoa > Arthropoda > Malacostraca > Isopoda > Trachelipodidae > Trachelipus > Trachelipus rathkii. Next base: position 16,355 of record JABUQX010038924.1, read on the forward strand.
TTAGGACACGTAAACCAATTAATAAATTCTCTTTTCTATTCCATATAATTTAGATTTCAAAATGAAACACCACCTCCCAAAAAACATGAATACTCATATTTTAAGAATAAAATAATTTCAAATGTTCGAAATTTAGGAAAATCGTACCTTTTAAGAGTTTTAAATTCTTAATGTGAAATTTAGAAAAGCCCGTAAATTTTAGAGGTTAATTTTTTATTTAAAACAGAGTGCTTAAAACCTAATGAAAATATTATAGATATATAACAATAAATTGAAATTTCATTTAAAAAAACTCAATTTAAAAATACTTATAAATTATTTACGTAATTTGAATTGCAATTTCATAACATTATTTTTTCAAAAGAATAATAACTATTTTTTAGATTACATATTAATGCTTGAAATTTAGGAATGTTATTTGGCGAACTGTAGAAATTTTAGGGTATTTAGAGTAAGTTTTTTATTCAGTTTATATGAAGATTTGTATATAAGAATATTGATTTTCATAACAAAAAATTGAGATGACACAAATCTTTCATACTGGGTTTGATGAAGAACAAATTTGCTTACATCACCTACTTTATACTTGAAGGTCTTGGTAAATGGAGATGGGGAGCTTTATTTTAAACACCTCTATCTACTTTGCAAAATCTCTATATACTCTTTAAAATTTCTTTCATATCATATAAAGGGAAGTCTTCATCTTATTCTGTCAAAAATACATTTAAGATATAAGACTCACAATTTCTATGAAGTTACTTTCCTATTGCAAGTAAATAACTCCAAATCCGAACAGTCTATATTCCCACCTCATTAAAGAGAAAAAACGAAAATCTACCATCCAAATTTCTACAAGTAAATCCTGAACAAGCATTTAAAGGAAAAAAATTCTACGTCCAGTGTGATGAAGAACCACGATTAGCCAAATTTAGGTGCAGTGATTGAAATATCACAAGAAAAACGACTAGATACAAATGACTGATCCTATCAGTTGGTGATAAAGTTAAGCAAAATGTTTACATGCTCGAGTAAACTTGAGGAGCAAATAATTAGCCTTATCTCTATTCACTAAGTCATCTTCGCAATTAAGAAGAGTATTGAGCTTTTCACATATTTACAGTGCACTAGTCAAGTAACAGATTCTCTAATATTATAAATAAACGACCCGTGAAATGTACTTATTCACTTATTATTTACTACCTGCGTATTAATATTATTCTATACCGGTTAGTTTATGTAGATAGTCCCACTATATTAAAATTTAGCGTTGCCTATAGGGTATTAACTTAGTATGAGTTATAATCATCGTGTAACATGGTTACGTATATCACGTTATGCAATACTATCAAACCCGAAGGGGTTTGGTACTATACACAATAATGTAAGGAAGAATTATGAGAGAGGTTGATAAATTTGGTATGGTTATTAAAGTAAGTACTAGTATAGATGATTGTGTAGTGAGTATACTCTGATCGTATTCGGATATTCGTAGCTCCTACTGAGCATACTCAGGTAGTTATACTGCTGTGTACACGTAATTATACATATCTCCGCAGATGGTTTCTCACTCGCACAGCACGGCAGGTTAATAACTATGCTGCAATTGCAAGTAATGTCTTCCAATCGGATCAGATGAAGCGAGAGCTTCCTCACACAGACTAAGATAAGATGAAAGCTTAAATTTTCACTTCGAACAGCAGAACATAACTCTTTGATATACCTATGACATAACATGCAAGAACCTGTACCCAATGAGTATGGCGCGTCTCGCTTCTCGCTTAATGAGAGATGCTCACACCGGTAGGCACCATAATTTGAGAGAGAATTAAGCCGCATTAAGTAGTGCTTCTAATATATATATCACGTTTTTAATGAGGGACGCAAAGTCTATGTATTAATTCATTATAATAATTGATTAAAATTAATAATATAGTAAGAATAATAAAATGTATTGATTTTATAATATTTATTTAATATAAATACGTTATTTAGTAGATAGCCCATGATATATTAGTAATAAGCATTAAAAATGGAAATCATAATAAATAAAAATTGATCACTCCATAAAGCAACGAAATTTTATATTATTAACAATTCTTTTTATTAATAATAAATTTGTATTATATAATTATCTTTTTGTTAAGTTGTATATGTTTGTATTATAGGGAGAAGGTGGGTGTATTGTTTTGAATTTGTTATTATAATGTTTTTTTCATTATTATATAAAAATTATATTATTTATGTAACGTTCTTGCTGAAAAAATTAAAAAAATGATTCTCTTATTACCCGTACTTTATTCTATCTCTCTCTTATATATCTCTCTACTCTATTATATCATATACTATTCATCTATCTTACATCTTCATCTCTCTCTCTTCTCTCTCTCTCTCGCTAAGACGTAAATTGGTTTCGTGAATTTATATTAAGGTCAGTAAGAGAGAATTTAATGCATTAGATTCATAATAAAGTTGATTATAAATATTCATTAAATATATTATAGAATTGAATTCATTAAATAACTTGAATATATAATTATTTATATAATGAATAGATATAAACACCAATAATTAAAGCTGTTTTTAATACACTACTAAACTAAATATAAAAATAGTATTTAATATTGGTATTTAATATTTGTATTTAAAAGTGAGTTCGAAAATTATTAATAATAGAAATGTAAACCATTAATAGCTCTTGTTTTATTGAGCAGAGGCGGCTCATACTCACTAAGTGTAATATAAGAGTTATATTACCACGATCATCTTGATTAGATTATATAAAATAAGACACATTAATTTATAATAAAAGTTCATATAATACGAGTGACTCTACATATTCTGAGACAAACCACAGACAGCGTAGACTACGTAGCTAAGTGAAATGAGTAGAGTAATTCATAAGAAGCCTAGTGTCCTAATGGAACCGTCCACATAGACTCAGTGCTAACTGAGGTAGAAGAAGAGGTTACTTCTATCATCTACTCCACTTATCGTCATAGCTACAGAGAATGATTTCTTTCGTTCTCATATTTTTCTATATGTGAAATACTGCCCTATTATGAGCAACTCCATCTACCTATATATATACAACACTCTTCATCTTATATAGTTTTCCACTTGTCTTCTCCGCCGACGTATATGACTGTAAACATATTTATGTAACCGATGATATCTTCAATACTTATCCATTTTTCTAAAACGATGTCCCGTACACATCTATATTCAGCTGTTGTTTTTCCAGACTAAATATCCTAAGAACATAATAACTTAACCATCACTCTAGCTCTCTAGCCCTATAATTACACATTCTCCTATTCTCTCTCATCTTATTATGCTCCGACTATGCAGTTTAACATCCCACAACTATCCTCCACGTCTCTCCACCCTGAGCGCACCCAACACCTCTAAGTTCCTTGTAGTTCGCATGTATACGCATCCACTGCTCTTCTTCTCTGTAAACACCATACATCAGCGTCGGTCTCAGCATCGTGGTATATATAAATGAGCACCTTCCTCTTTTTTGGCACATGCCTATTCTTCAATATCGGGTACGGAATAGCTGCCTCACTCCTCTCGAAAAATTTTCGACCTTCCCTGCCAGCTAACACGTGTCATGCCGCTTATCCGTTACACCTATATACGAATTCATGCGCGAGTTCACCATTCTCCAGAGAATAAACACTGAAAGTCTGTATCAATGTATCTTCCGAATTCAAGAAATCACAGAATCTTCTGCAATTTGCGATACAAGACAATCAACTTCAGGCATCATATTTAACATATCTTCCATTCAAATATTATCCACCTCTAGAAATCGTACTACCGGATCCAAACATTGTGTTCGTTGCCGTCGTTCTGCTATCATCCTCATTTGACCCTTCCGGCCACGTTATTCTACTCAATTTTTCCAGTAACATTTCGTGAGTCTTTTACACCTAGTAATTTTGGATCTTGTATAAAATTAGGCATATGAGTACTATATTATGCCATCGTCTACTATTTCATGATTATCGGCCATTATTGTTTTAGTTAGTTATCAATATAGTGCATCAATTATGAATTCGTGATATAGCTCCGGTTATATTACATTGTTATTGAAATAAGATATATATTATTACTAGTGAGGAAATTATATACTGAGGTGAGTAAACTATTGGAATTGTAATTAGAAATAAGAATGAAATGTGATTTTATTCAGTGAGTTTACACCTTTAGATAAATTACCTGACTCGATAGCGGGACTTGCGTTTTCTTGAGAGTGTTTGTGATATTATTTTATTACCCATTATATATTGAGTCAATGCTGAATATAGAAGATATGGATGATACTTTTGAATAAACTTGAATATCGATATAATCTTTAATAATAGATCGTTTATGAAATTTAACACACTCAACACCACAACACATACAAATATCGGCGAAGGAAATTTCAATGCTATGACAAATTTGTACAGGAAATGGTTTGAATATGCGACAAGTGTGTTGATATTTGCCAGAGATTGGAGGGTCAGACAATCGACATTGGAACAAACGAAGAGAGAGAGTTCTGGATAAGAAATGGCAGAAAACGCCACCAGCAGCCATGTGTCATACATGCACACCATACTATACACATCTATCAGCAAAAGGAAATTGTCAAAAGATTTTAAAGTTGTACTGGAATGATGTTTCACAGCAAGACATAATTACATGTATATAGTAATATATATAAAAACGTGAGTACCGTATGACCCTCAATATACATCACAACCTTTAAAAACTTTAACCTAGTGACCGAATAAATATGGGTATGAATACACTTATCTACCTATCATTGTGACTGCTAATATATAACATGAGAAGTTGCGGTGGCTTTCAAAGTGGAAGATTTTTTGTCACAGACTGTTTGATATAAATAAAACTGAATAAATTGTATGTATTATTATTATTATAACAGATAATACTTTTTACTTCAAAATAATTTAATACATATGATTTATTTAGGACTACTTTATAAAATTGTGAATACCTTTTATCCGTGACATATTATCACCGAATAAACTCACTATAATATATGAAAATCACGCATTTTTACAGGGGAAGAGTGGAACATATTATAATATTTATATCTTATGATCCTTAACAAAATATATATCTCTAATGAGCAATTTATTATATTTTATTTTTATTATTGAGATAAGCGTGTGTTAAGAGTATTCTAAGATAGACATATTCCAACTTTCCTCGGTTTTAAAGAGCAAATTATTGTCAATAAACAAAATGAGATACTCATTACTTTAACCGAAACTTATACGAAAATAATTATGCCACTTTGGAATGAGTTTGGTTAAATAAACCATGTTGAGTAATTTACCGATAATTGATTCTGAGGATGTCTGCAGCTGGATAACAAACCCGTTTTCGTGCACATATATATATCGAAATGTATAACTTACTATTAGATGAATCAATATGAACTTTTATTACTAAAATCTTCTTAGACATCAGTGATAGAAAGCAATTTTAAAAATCTTAATAATCCCTAAGAAGGGGCACAAAGGCTACGTTTGATAAATAGTGATCAAAAAACAAGCCTTCATCTGGGAAGTTACACGATGTATAGCTTTATAAATGACACTATGTGCTGTTTTGATTCCACTTTCTATTGATTCCGCATCTAGTTAACTCCGCGTGTTATATCCACATAACAAAAACAGAGAGACTTGAGTGTAATAAACTCTCTTCTATACCGTACATGTTAACTAAATTATATTAAACAGCATAACTCGGACACACTGTTACTGAATTAAGATAAAAAACATGTTTAAATTGAAAAATGCTTAAAACGCTTTACATCTTCAAATGAAAAGTATAAATGAGTTTATTCTAAGACACAAATTGCTGTTCATGATGTTGTAACATCTTATCTTCCACACCATATTAGACCTAGTATGCGACAAGATAGATCAAGAGTAATACAAGAATCAGAGTGATAAAGTATACAAGCAGAGATCATCAGGGGTGTATGACCGATATTTTAAATTAAGCACATACAAGTCTGTTGTCTGCACTTTAGCGAGAACATAAATAGATATTAAGGAGAACCTAAAGGATACATGCAATTCCGCACGCAGGAATTAAGTGTCCCACCAGACTTGATAATCGGAGCTCGAATCGTCAACAGCCAAACAGTAATTCACCCTCTTCCATTCAGCCACAGGCTCAAGGGGCAATTAGCAAAGTTTTACCAGAAGCTAAAGCGGTTACTATTAGTCATGACACGGGGGACAACCAATATCGTCATAATTCTTTAAACGGATTAGCTCCACAGGAATGAGCCACCCTGTAGAGAATCTCTCTGCGAATTTTAAAGATTTAACTAGAAGTAATGAGGCTCCTACAAGTAATACGGAACATAATACGGATCACATTTAAGTACAAAAAGATAATTGCGGAACTATATATCAGACTATGATCTTAACCAATTTTTATTTGCTAGTAGACAGTGACAATCCATCTATTGCAATTATAAAATTTTGAGGTGCCTAAGAGAAACAATAAAAAAAGAATTCTTATTTGAAAAATCATTATTTGCTATTGGAATGTTCAACCCTATTTAAATTAAAATTATGACTAAACGGAATAAACGACAACTAATTAGAAGAATAGAAGTAAGTATTCTTTAGTTATCAAGAGCTCAAAATATAAAATAATTCTTTGAATAATCTATTATAATTGAAAAAAAGTTTAAATGTAGAGCAGAGTAGAGATCTCTCTCTAATCAAAAAATATACATCTAATTGTGTGTTTATTACTCTTCAAAATAAAACCTTCCTATCAGAAGTGAGAGGGAGAGAAACTGAGACGGCATCAAATAAATGCAGTATATTCTCGATGACAATGATAAAGTATATTGAAAGAACACCTAATGATAATGTAAATTTGCGTGTAAAGAAAGACATAATTTTTCTTTGGAGTAATTATATTAAAACTTCTTGAGTATCTATGTTAAAATGTTTTCGATGATTGATAGACCCGAAAGTTTAATACGTTGTGTATATATATTATCCAGTGACAATGAAGTAGGTGCGAAACGGAAAGATACATTGGTTTTCAGTATATTGAAGGATGCAATGGATAAAGTAAATTAAACATACCCCTAATAATAACTAAGTCGATCCCACTACTAGCACTACCATATGAATCTCATTAACCTGTTTACTATCTATAGTCTATTCTGTATGTTTATATATTAAATATAATATATATATATAATATATTTATAGTATATTAATTTATGTATATAATAATATATATATATATTATATTAATGATATATATTATATATATATAATATATATTATATATATAAGTTAAATATATATTAATATTCATATATAATTATTATATATATATATATATATATATATATTATATATATATGATATATATTAAGTATATATATATATATTATATTATTTAATTATTATAAAAGTATAAATATAGATAATGTAGAAGGCTTGAAATTAGAAAGAATAAATGAATCAATATTGATTTAAGCATGAAACCTTATCAACTTTTTGATGTTATAGATTAAGTATATAAATAAGTTGAAAAATACTTTACAATAGTCCCTATACTTTGACTAGAATCAGATAGTTACTGATATAAGGATCAGAAGTATAGTATACTCTATAAATAATTGTTAACTGTGGTAAATTATTTAAATAGGAACAATAATCGAGTTACAATTCTCAACATTACCTTTATTTTGTTGTTATTAGTAGGATAATTATATTTTTATTTATGAGGTAAAGAATTTAAAATACGATTATATATTATTCCTTTCCTTTTTATATAATAATATATAATAATATTTTATTCTATATATTAAATATTAACTTATACATTAATAGTAATATATACCTAAACTTCTATGATTAAATCATATACTAATTCTATGTTAATATTATATAATTATATACTAGGTAATTATGTCCTAATTGTATAATATTATATATATTAATTAAATTATTATATTATATATATATATTATATACTATTAGTATATATTATGATTAATATATAATATATATATATATAATTAATTATATATAGCGCCATCTGACTCCTCTGTGAAAAAAAATTTGGCCGCATGGTATAAATAGTACAAAAATAGTGTGCCCACCCTGCCTCTAGAGATATACTAAAGATTTATGCGTTTATAAACTGCTAAATTCTTAAAGATGGTGCGATTGGACTCATGTAGTGCAATTGAGTTAACGGTCAATAATAGCAAATAAGACGAAGATATATAGCATTTTATTTATTTTTTATTGAACTTGCCAAGAATTCACATTAGTTTGATTATATATGTATAAATTTATTTTCAACTTACTTTCCCTATAGTTAGATGTGATGGTGGTTCTAGCAGCTCAGAATTCGTACAAATATCGTAAACCACTATCTATTCATTATTTTATTACCTTATTATTATTCATTATATTATTAGTTACTCTTCATTTATCAAATTCTTATATTCCACTTCATAATTTATATTATTCCAATCTAGCTTATGACTCCCTCATTAACTTCTCTGTCTTATTATTCTTAAAATCAATAATAATAATAATATATAGAACGGCATTCACATTATATATTTCTTCTCGCATAAACTAATGAGAGTAGCCTCTCCCTAATATTCATATTACCTAGGTCTAATTAATCCATGATATAGTGTAACTAGTAAGTAATTCCCAATTCAGGATATCAATACACTATACCCATATCTCACACTCTTTGGCACTATATCTCAATACCTGCAATAATCCCTCAGTAACGAATACAAGTTAGTATCTCATAATACACTACACATAATAATTGGATATAATAAATATATCAATCTAGATGTATCAGTACGGTATTCAAAATGAAACTTATGTAGAGATTTACTAATGCTTTGAGATAAAACTTACATCATCACGTATTAATAATTAAGTGTTTTAGAGTAATTACTAATATGTACTATACTCTTCTATGTCATTTCCTCACTATCAGACATATATTACAAAAGATCGTGAGATACAATAATATAATACATGACACTAGAGTGACTAATATATATTTTATTAATACCTAATACCTCTTATTCAGTGATAGACTCATAATAATGAATAACTTCCATGTCGCTCTAGTCAACCGAGATAATATGAATTAGAATTCAATGAGATAATATAAAATAGAGGTTAGAGTATAGACAAACTTAAACTACCCCAATTCAATGAGATTAATGCAAACATCAATCATTATAATATACAACTCATACTATTAATAATAATTATACTATTTAATGTACACTATATAATATTTTTGAAGTAAAATGACTGGAGGTATCATAATAATAATAATACTGATCATTTATATATCAATCATTCCTTCTTAACTTTAGAATTATTACAAAATGAATAACAATTATAAGTAATATAATAATAATATAAATAAAATTATAATTTATTTTAATACATACCCCTGATATAATTTATCCACATAATCTCTTTATCAAATAACACATACAATCCAACCTCAATAGTATTTAACAATAATCATCCTAATAATACAATACATTATATAATTACTAGAATCAATTAATTCATTAAATCATACTATCTTTCTATGTTCACTATCCTTTCTTTTTATTTTCTCATTATATTAAATCTCATCCATTATAATTTCAATTTCGATTTATTTGTATCTTAATTTATTATATAGTACTAATTATAACTTGAGTGCAATTCATTATAATCTATTATATTATTATAGCCTATTTGCAAAAAGATTTGGCAATTTACCTATTATATTATTTTTTACTTATTTCTTAGTTCCTATAATTCCCATTCATATCTATCCAGCAAAGTCATATTATATCTATTATTATTAATTTATTATTATTATATATATTTAAATTAATAATTAAAATATTATTCACTTCAGTTATAATGCCCAAGATAATAATTAAACACATATCAAAATCAATAAATCATTATATAAAAAAATAATAAATATCCTCAATTTTCAATAATATGCTATCTTATTTATCAAACTTACAACCAAATTAATGAACTATAACAATAAAAAATTAAAATTTATTGTGACGCGAAATATTATCTGCTTCACTCTATTATGTATAATCTTATTCCTTAGTTATCTTCATGTTATAACAAGTATTAATATATCATTACCTATTTTAATTGTATAATTTTTCATCAATAATAATTATATCCTTTTTCTTACATTCAATCTCATTCCTACCAATTTACTAATAAATATATAATCACTAAATTACGAATGAATCAGGGCTCTTCTTAACATTAATTATTCCATATGACATAATTTCTCTTACATAATCATAATAATAATGCAATAAACTCAATAACTAATCTTTAATCATAGTCTTCACTATAAATATTATTCACTCTAGGACCTGAAATATTCTATAAATATCTTTCCTCATTATCTAATACTATAAAAATTTAATAATTAATTGATCTTCGAATTTATTATTATTATTATATATAATTTATCACATACCATTTAATTTCTTATTAAAATTCATATTCTTATTCAATTTCACAGTATTATTGGTTACTGAATCTATTAATAATTTATCCGATATCTTCATCTTGTTATTTCTCGATTGATTATTATCATTTATTATGTTATTATATGACCTATTATCATCTCTTAGATCTTATTGAACTTATTATTTACATTATTATATCTTATTATTAACTTATATTTTTACTCATCTCATTTAACTTGAATCAATAATGCTATAATTTAATAAATATTTAATAATATATATTTTCATTTCATTCATAATAATATAATATAATAATATTCTCAATTCATATACTAATCATCATTCTAATAATTCCATTGACTAATCAATTCTCTCTCTCTGCCTTCTCTATCTATATAAATAATAATATATTATATACTATAAATAATAATAAATAATAATTTATAAAGAATATATAATATAATATATACATATATATTATAAATAATAATAATAATTAAAATAATATATAAAATATTAATAATTATTATAAAATATATAATGTAATAAATTATATATTAAAAATAAATATTAATATATGAAAGTAAAGCTTAAAATAATTAATATTAAATAAATAAAAATAATAATATATTTTATATAATAATATAATTAATAATATAAAAATATATAATATAATTATATAATATAAATTAATAAAAATAATAAAAATAAATTAGATGTAGGATACGTAGAAAAGATATTGCTAAATAATCAAATTGCACAAGATAAATTAAGATGAAGATGAAAATGAGTTATTGTAAAAATAATATACATTATAAATAATGAATAACAATAATTAATTATAATTAAATATCAGAATTATATTGCTGAACCATTCCCTTACCCAATAAATAATAAATCGTCACAATCCATCCCCAATCAACCCTCATGAAAATATTATATAAAATTATAAAATAAAATAAATAAAATGCAATAATGTCTTCTTTTCTTTTTGATGGTGTTCCAAAGGATATAGATTTAAATAAAATAAATGAGATAAAATATAGGACATATTTCATACATACACTTCAAACATCAAGACATAAACCACACAATATACCCTTCACAAACCTCCTATCCCTTAAATTTTATAGAGCAAAATGGAATAAGTAAATATTCAAACAATTACTAAAATCTATATAATAATGCATAATATAATATAATATAACACACTTATTATCGGTGAAAATAAATTAATCTGGTTTAAAATTTTAAACCTTTTATATAAGAATTTCAAAAATGTAAATGTTTATTATTCGTTATATTTATTTATATTATATTATTAATTTGTATTTATTAATTTTAAAATTATATTTATAAATTTAATAATATATAATTATATTTAAGATTAATACTATATAAATTATATTATTATTATTTATTATTTAATTATATTATAAATTATATTCATAGTTATTATATTTATTAATTTATTATTATTATTCTTATTATATTATCTTAATTATATAATAATTAATAATAAAAAAATATTATTATTGTATAATTAAATATATAATTAAAATTAATAAATAGTACAGAAATTTAATAATAATAATAATAAATAATAATAATTAAATTAATTATTAAATTAATAAGTAATAATTTAATATTAAATAATAAATTAATAATTAATTTATCAATAATTAATTATTAAATAATAATAATATTAAATAATAATTATAATAATAATAAATCTATTACATCGTCACTTTGTTACTTGTTTTAATGTATTATAGCATTTTTTTTTTACTTAAACGTAAATCGACATCTTTTTTTTTATTTCATATATTATACACAAATTTTAGGAAATATCTTATTTAACTAAATTATTTTATACGTATAATAAAAATAATAAAATAATAATAATTAATAATTATATAATAAATAATAATATATGGACTTTTTTTTTTTAATTTTATCTAATAATAAATTATATGAAATTTTGTTCGCTTTAACTTCTGTCCTTATAATGTTAAAATTCTGACAACAATGTATATATTTCTTTAAGATTCTAAAACATTATTGTTAGATAAATCAATATTCAACATATTATAATACTTTCTAATTTTCTAGTTTTTACTAGTTCTACTATATATATACTCATATATATTTAATCATTAATATCATTTGTTGACGTCTTTATTTGTTAATTCATTAGTTTATGTATTATATGTGTTAGCTGCGGATTGACTTGCTATCAGTCTGAATATCTAGTATCTAGTGTAGACACTTTTTTGCTGTGTTGCTAGTTGACTAGTTAGTGTGTGATAATCGATATATATCAGTGTGTATTAGATTATATCAGGGTTAATTATTTAGTTTTAACAAAATTATTTACGAGATTATATATTAATTATTGTTAATAGAATTTAATTCGATTATTTAAAAATTGAGTGTATATATGTCATGTAGTGGAAGTAAGCCTTATTCTTTTTCGTTTATTTTAATCGAACTGGTCAATGCAGAGTATTATGATATTTGATTAAATTTATAATTATTCATTAATTTTTTGCATATTTAAATATTGAATTAACCCACGTGATTGTATTAGGATGCTAATCTCTAATAGAGAAGCCTAGAATCCTTCATGTCCTAAGACTGCAGTGTTAAGGAGAGCAAATCACTGAATAAGAAAAATTACGCCTTTATAATTGATTGAATAATTCGTTAACACAATTCTTCCCCTCCAAAAATCCGTCATTTTATCAAAAAAATTCGAATCCAATTATTCTTTATTCTATGTCTACTAATTTTTAAGCAAATAAACAGAGAAAAAATTCCATACTACATTACTGCAGAAGTATATCATAATATATAATAAATATAACTATAAAATAACTGGTTTTGCTTTCGACATATGTCATGCTCATAAAAGCTGTTAATATATCTTTGTTCGAAAACCGACTCTAGTTCGAATCAAGACAGGCGTACCTAAATATTTATCGAGAGAGGAGTAGTAGAATCTATCCATTCCAATGTTTAGGCGCGTTTTAAGAGTAGATTGTTGTAGCCATTAAATCCCAAGAATCTCCAATCACCTTGTACGCTTCATATAACTTCTTTAATTGGAAAGATCTATTTATAAAATTCCATCCCCACAATGTTACTATAGAATTCTTATGCTTGAAAAGTTTGTAGAGTGAACGTATAAGCCCTTACGATAAATATAAGGACATAAGTTGATTGTAATAATGTATATGTAATAATTATATCATAGTGCAATTGATTAATAGTCGATCTGCTGGCATATTTAATATTTCTTTGAGATCATCAGCGCCACATTCAGAATAAATAATCCCTGAATTTTAATTATATAACTAAATAAATCAAATAATAACTTTACTTAATACTACATAAATAATAATTTAATTAATATTTAAATGATCAGATTAGAGAGAGTCTATATCTATAACTTAACGTAAATCAACTAATTGTCGGGGATACCATATTTTTTAAGGTTCTGAGAGTTTACAAGTAATATTTCTAAAAGAGTACAACATCACTTACGAATCGCATGCCTTTATTGATAAAACAAGTGCCAATCAATTATCATTTTCGTATAGTGAGTACAAGTTTAGGTACTCTTTTAATATAGCTGTTAAGTGCGGAAATTGTTAATTAGATGTTTGTTAGTTTTTTAGTGTTCCGTTAACCTATGGTGTAGTTTTTGTCGTTGTGTCATCGAAAATATGTGTATTGAAATGGAGTCAGTTATGTTTAATTGTTGCGTGTATTCTAGTAAAGTAAAACGAGTTGAGATACCAAATTACACCACTGTATCTTTAAGCAGTCTATTCCATATATAGAATGTTATAAATATATATAAATACAATTTGTTGAGTATATATTATTTATTATGAAATGTATTCCTGAAAATGTGTCATGAATCATATATCAATGATCAAAGTGAGTGATACGTAGTGGGTGTAGAGTTATGTTAATTGATTTATACCTGATATATTATACTGTTGACTTATACTATGTACTTATATAAAAATCATAAACTAATGCCTAATTTTAATATTTTCTTTTCCCGCTTATTTCAAAAGAACTTATTTATTTAATGTTATTTTAGGTAAATTGTTTATATGTTTATAATATTATTTATAACTTTTGAGTTATTAGAAATTAGACCTAGTGTGTGTAACCATTAACATTAATTATTATAACTGGTTACAGTTTTAAAATTATCACATATATGTTAAATATTAGAGTATTCATGCTATGGAAAATAAATATGAAATGTTATTATTTTTGTATTACTATAATGTTTGCTGCTTACTAATAGTGATGGTGTTAAGTTTGGAACTTGTTAATGTTAACATTTATTTGTAGTTTTAGTCTTATGTTAGATTTTATTATTTGAGTTAAATATTTATGGCCCGCGTTGGCATTATTTTGCCACTATATAGTTATTATAAATGTGTATATAAACCTATGTATTTTAGTTAGCAATTATAATATCGATTAGGTTAGTATTATAACGAACTTTTTGCTATGTTATATTCCGAAATATACTTACGAAATGCACTAAATTGATCCATATAGCATTAGCGTTTAGATATAGTGAATTTAATATATTACGCTAAAATCTTAAGTATCTCTAGAGCGTATATGGGTGGCAACCTTTGCATACTAATATTATATAGCAAAAATTTATATATATCAACGTGTCAGAGTTGATGTTCTTCACGAACCCCATTCCAGACTTACAAGTTTTTAAACTATTGGAGTCCGTAATACTACTAGCTACCCATAATAGCTTTAAGGAATCTGTGCTAATTAGAATAACAATCAGTAATTATAAGAAATGTTTTTAATATTATCAATCTAAATAATTAATATATATTAAGGTAGCCTTGCCAGAATCTGGGTGGTAATAATAACATGATTCATTATAATAGTAAACATACATGAGTTGGTTATTAACTAAATAGAAATAATAATGATTTATCTTCCAACTCGGTTACAATCTTTCCTTTACAGTTTGTTTAGATATTCTGTATTAAACTACAACAACTTTTATTGATATATTTGTAATGTTTTAAATATGATTAAATTCTGATGTAGCATATCTTTATTCCACACTTGATTAATATCCTTTCTCTTTCAAACTTTATTTTCCTATTCCAACATATTTTACTTTCCTTCTAAATATCGCCATTTAATTATCCATTTAATGTTACATTTGGAACAAATTAAAGCAGCATCATGGCCCTGAGATAGCTTACATACCTATATATCTGTCACGCCGAGTTTATACTAATTAAAATGAGATTATATTTATACTCAAAATAATTATTATTAAAGAGATATATTTCCCATCATGTTCAAATATTTACTGAAAGGAAATTCTTTACATCATTTCCGCTTCCCATTTAATTTCCCTAATAGTCTCATTCATTCCAGCAACATTCAAAGTTAATTAAGACTTATCTCCTCAGTTGCAATGAAAATTGCCCACTCAAAATTTAATGTAGTTGAAAGCGTATGGTCTAATATTAATAATATAGCTTTGACTACATATATAATCCCCTACCTACTTGCCTTGTACTTAATCAACATTTAAGCCTTATCTAATTTTAATTTACTTGCGTTTTTACTTCAACGCACACATATTAACGCACGCCAATATTAAACTCTTCAAATGCAACGAATGTGATTATGCTTCGAATAGGAGAGATAGCATGACCCCCTATTCATATCTTAAATAGAGTATTCTAATTTTTGTGATACATCTATATACTAAATCAATTATAATATCCTCTCAAATTTTATTTTATCTTTTAAAATCACGGATTCGTAATGTACACATTATCCAAACACACACATGCGACAATTTTTTCTTAAACGCTTAACATGAAATATTTCTCCAAGTCTCAGGCGTTTGCGAGCTTATAATTAATAAAGTTTTTGTAGCTGTAAATATCTTGATTCTTTGAAATCTTTAAAGTATATATTCCATCAAAGTGTTATGGCGTTTATTTATAAATGACAAAGATGTTTTTGTAGAAACAAAGAGTTTGCGACGAACTAAGTTTAAGCTAATTGGATGTTTACAATACATCTTATAGTGATGATTACATAACTATAATATTATATAGAATACTCATTTTATCGAAGTACCTTGTGTGCTCTTAATAACATAAATTATTGTACTTTTCTAATGTATAAATAAGTAATTATTCCAGAAGTAGTAGAGTGTAATTTAACTACTGGATGTCCAATATAAATTAATTTCAACTGTAAGAGGAAAAAATAGTTTTTTTAATATTTTTTTTATTACCAAAAGTAAGTTATAATAAAGTGTTAGTACTGAAATGCTCATGCCATTCGGAACCTAAACCACTTATTATTGAAGTTGAAGGAGTAGTATAGATTAATTTAAGCTTAAACTTGGATATAATAATTCTAATATTAATAATATATTGGTGATTAAACTGATCACAGTGGCGAGGTTTTGGTGACCGTCAGTATAAGTATATATTAAGAGGGGGGTCAACTATTCTAATCCCCATGATGAGCTTGAGCCGCTACGCCCTTATGTTACGGAAGAGTGCTTAATTGTGTGATGAATGAATGAATAGCTTTATAAGTTGGTAAGTGATTGACTATGATAACATCCTGACATATGCTCTGAAACTCCAAGCTTTGAAAAAAACTCGACAATGAACCGCAAAATCATACAAATAACCCAAAGAGAAGAGATTTGTGTTTCTGTGCTCTCACCTCTTCTTCTAGTCAGAATATCTAAAGATTTGGCGCCTTAAACTGCTAATATGGTTTTTGTTTACTTATAAATTGGAGTCATTGATGACTATTTGAGTGCTATTTTGAGTGTTATACCGTCATTGTCATAAACGTGCAGCGAAGATATATTCCATATGAAATTAGTATTGTTTTCATTAACATCGAGATATGTGTATCGTATCATGATATTAATCCGAATGCTGTGTTTCGAATCTTGTTTCGCATATAGCTAGAACTTGCTGGTCGACTGTTACCGCATCTCTAGAATCTCGTAATCAAATTACTGGAGCTTAAACTGGCACTACATTATTATACTCTGAACTTTAATTATTCATTATTATTTTATTATTCATCTAGTCTATTCTGTGAAGGTTACTGCATGTATTATTATTCCTTCAGTACTTTTTATTATATTTCTCATGTAATCATTCCACCTCCTAATAATAAATAATATCGCACTGATTCACTGAGTGAACCTTACATTAATTCTACATTACTTCATATAATATAATATTGAATAATAATCAATAATAATGATATATAATAATTAATCATTGCAATTGAGTAATAAGTATAATTATTAATGTAATAATTCTATATTATAATAATTAATATAATATTAATAGTTAATAATATTATAATATTGATATATAATAATGAATAATAATAGATAATAATTATATATAATCAATATATTGAATATAATAATTAATGTTAATAGATTAAAATGAAAAAAATTAATAGAAAGTCTTGTATCATGAAAAATAATAATTATGAATGAATTAATTTTGTATATAATTAATTAATATGGTTATTAAAGGATATAAAATATGAGATAATAATAATATTGTGGAATTATTAACAAAATAATTAGGAATCATAGGATCCTTTAATGAGGAATAATAATAATAACGTATAGTAATAGATAAAAAATTGTATCCAATAATTGTAGATAATTAAGTATTAATTACATAAGTTGATTGTCATAATAATAATAATAATAATAATAATAATAATAATAAATATAAGTAATAATATAATATAATATATATAGATAATAATAATAATGATATAATGATAATAATGGCTCAATAATAATAATAAAATATCAATATAATAATAATAATAATAATAATAAATAATAATAATAATAATATAATATAATAATAACAAATATAATAATAATATAATATAATTAGAATAATAAAAAATATATGAATTAATAATAATATAATATAATTAATAATATAATAATATTTTTATTATTATTATTTATTATTTATTGATTATATTATTACTTATATTATTCATATTATATTATTATTATATTTATATATTATTATTATTATTATTATTGATTATTATTATTATATTATTATTAATTTTATTAATATTATTATTATTATTATTATGTATTAATATATTATTATTATTATATTATTATATATATAATTATAATATAATTAAATAATTATTATTATTATCATATATATAATAAATAATAATAATAAATATAAATAATATAATAATAATAATATAATAATAATAATATAATAATAAATAATAATAATAAAAATAATAAATTATTATTATATTATTGTTAATCATTATATTATTTTATTATTAATTATTATTATATTATATTATATATTATTATTATTATTATTATTATATAATAATAAATAAAATAATAATAATAATAATAATAAAATATATAATAATAAATAATATAAATAATAATAATATAATATAATAAATAATTTATTATTATTACACCATGAATATTAATTAATAAATTATTATTATTCTACAATTATTATATTATTATATTTATATTTATTAATAATATTACTTATGGTATAATTATTTACAATTATTATTATTCTAACTTATTAATTAAATAATTCATATAAGAAATTAGTAAAGATTATTATTATTATTATTATTATTATTATATTAATTATTTAAGTAATAATAATTAATATGTATATAATAATAGATAATAATATTAATTTGATATAATAATAATAATTATATTAGATGAGAGTGAATAAAAATTTCGATTATTTGTTATAGATTAGCTGGTTGCGGGTAGATCGAACTATTATTGTAATTTGATTCTAGATATGAATATTATTATGAATATGTTAATGGATATAATATGAAGTATATGAGATAGGTTAATAACTAATAAATAGAATAATATGTAATAATAATAATTTGAATGAGAATTAATAAATATATCATAATGGGATAATAGAATAAAATTTAAGATAATTAATTTAATATACTATATAGACTATATATAATACGTTAATAATAATAATATAAATATAATATTATATATTAATAATATTCAATGATAATATAATTATGTTTTATACATAATCAATAATATATTTGTTAAGCTTAGGGTGAATGATAAGAATAATAATTATATAATAATATAAGAAAAAGCGAATTCTAATAATTAATAGAAAGATGTAATTATAATAGATTATATAATATATTGATAAATATGATAGGAATATTGATAATAAACAGAATATAAGTATGGTCTTATAGTTAAGCAGGGAATTATAAGTTAATTATAATTAATTGATATTATTATGAGATGCATCGTAAGTACTTTTAATTATGAAAATCATTAATAATTAATAACTTAATAATAATAGAAATGAGAATATCCATAATTATTCTCAAAATATAGGGAATAATAATAATAAGTAATTAATATAAAAATAATAATATAATAATAATCAATAATAATATCAATATTTAATATGCTCATTAGTGTTATTACTTATATGACGACGATTATTGGAATTATAATATTTTCCTATATTCTTTTATTATATTATTATTTTTATTATGATGTAATTAATTATAATTAATTTTATAATTATTATTAATTAGTATCTTATATTATTTTATTATTTAGATTAATAAATATTATAATTAATAATAAAAAATATAATTATTATTATAATAATTGGCAACTTACTGCCAGAAAATTAATACTATGTTTTTGTTATAATGAATATAATTAAATTAGCATAATATGAAAGAACTTCTTAATTAATGTATAATAATTAAGTTAAAAATT